>JAUTBT010016503.1:6603-19395 GCA_032361225.1 Lepetodrilus schrolli
CACATAATACAATCAGTGAATACAAGTTGCACATAATACAATCAGTGAATACAAGTTGCACATAATACAATCAGTGAATACAAGTTGCACATAATACAATCAGTGACTTGCACTGTGATGGAAGAAGACAGCTCAGTTGGCAAACAACAAGCTACAGGACTGTTCCTCATTGTACCAGAAGTATTCTGTTGTATGCGGGTCCACAAACAAGATCATGTTTTCGTCTGAAGCACTAAGTGAATTTATCTAGCAAGTTTGTACTTCAAAGACATGATGGTGACAGCTTAACGTGAGAAATACCTCTGAAAGTTTAAGAGTCAATTGACCTGTTTTATCGGAGACTTATTGAATCCTGAAGTTGGATGTTTTTACAGGGAAATGAGTTTCCTCCGATTAAGTCTGGTTCTGCACCAATAAAAGAAAATTTGTCTGGTCGATGTTCTGTCACAGATTTTCTTTTGGAGAGGAGCGAGGGAAGAATAACAAGTGTTAAAGGTATTTTGCTGTTTTCTGAGTTGAACTACTTTTCAAAGGTCAGTCCACTAGGTAGCTGCCTATTATTTGGCCAGTGTCCGTCTATGTCGATGATCTATTGATTTGCCATACGATGTCGCCAAATTCAGGAACTTCAGGAAATCTGTCAATATAATTATTGAAGACATGACAACATTCATATAATCAGTGAAATTATACTCAAATTGTTCCATTTTCAAATAAAATTATACCAAAATGTACTAACTTTAACCTAATATATGTACATTATTCAGATTTATTAAAAACTTAGCAAAATATTGCTTGTTTTTTGCAATAGCAATTGACCTTTACCTTTTACTGAAATGTACTAAGTGTAAATCAAGTATGTAATGTTTTAATGGTTTAGTGTCAATAAATATTGATGTTACATAGGCTGGTAGATAATGCATACCACAAAAACCCAATCTTTGTCGTATGATTACATAATAATGTAATAATAATGTGAACATTTATATTGCAACAAATCCATGCTCTAAAGGATGCTCATAGCGCTACATTATTACCACGGTCAACGGATCTGTGTGTACTTTATTTATTTCTCAACTCTCTGGAGAGTATACAATCCAAACTGCCATATAAGGCGCTACAAGGTTATCATCCTTTGTTGGGTGAACATTTTGGAACTGTGAATGCAGTGGTAATGTTGATGGTGGAATCTCAATGCTATCAATAATGTTATTGTTGTTTTTGATAAAATATTTTCATTGCTTTTAAATGGATACATTATGTTTTTATTTATACGTTTAACTGGAAAGTGAAAATTCATACTTATAATGACTAAACTCAATCAGTTTGGTGCAAGATAGTAACATAAGTTAATTTTAGTCAATAAATGAAAAATATTAAGAGAAAAATAAAGCAAACCCATAACACCTATATATTAATAATTCATTATGCATATATATACAAAATATAAGCAAAGTACTGTTCAAAATACTAGCTATTACTGAAGTAGTTCTTGATGTCTTAGTCAACTATTTGAGACATTCCTTCCTTTTAGAGACATTATACAACTGTCATTCCATCATTCTTTAAATCATGTTCAACTGTCATTCTCCAATTCCAAAATATACAACTCTCATATCCTCAATTCTGAGATATTATACCACTTGCACCCAATAGTTCCTGACATATGAATTCCTCTCATTTCCATTTTCCTGAGATATTGTACGAGTCTTGTTTGAAATCTCAGTCCCCTAGTTCCAGACCAACCTGAAACAGTCGTACAATCCAAGCTACATATCAAAGTTGTCATCCTAGGATGTGACTCCAGCTTTATTTCCTCCAAGACATCTTGTTATTCTGTGGTAAACTGTCTTTGCGTCCCCTGACATGTCTATTCTGTGATAAACTGTTATTGGTCTTTGTGTCCCCTGATATGTCTATTCTGTGAAAGAGAGAGAGAGAGAGAGAGAGAGAGAGAGAGAGAGAGAGAAACAGACAGACAGACAGAGACAAATACAGACACACACACACACACACACACACACACACTCTCCCTCAAGTACAGATGGCCGTAAGACAAGTACCCACTATTCTAACCATAAGGGCAGCTACACACATAGATAATGGTTACTAATAACACATGGCTCTATTAAAAGTCCATTACAGGACTGTGGGTCATTGTCAACACACTCCAGTATTATTGAACGCCACATAAACAGTAGCCAGATGTAATGGACATTGAGTAAACTAATAATCTAATTACTGAGTGCATAAATAATGTTTAGGCTTCAGGTGAGTGCTTAATAACAGCAGCTCATGGTTTAGGCCTATCTTGTATTCACCATTGAAGCCCAATTCTAGAGAGTATTTAGAAAGGTTGTAAACATGGATTTAAATGTATGTTTGATATTTGTGGGTGAGGCTATCTATCTAAACATCTACACATATGCACATGGATGTGACCACATTTTGTAATTGTAATAAATTGACCTTGCCGACGTTCAACTGTAAACATTTTTATTAAGAGTAATAGTATCTGTAAACTGTGTCCATTATGTGTACAGTACACTATGTGTCCATTATGTGTACAGTACACTATGTGTACAGTACACTATGTGTCCATTATGTGTACAGTACACTATGTGTCCAGTACACTATGTGTACAGTACACTATGTGTCCATTATGTGTACAGTACACTATGTGTCCATTATGTGTGCAGTACACTTATGTGTCCATTATGTGTACAGTACACTATGTGTCCATTATGTGTACAGTACACTATGTGTACAGTACACTATGCAATATGCACATTTCAATGGTTACTATGTAATATACTATGTAATATAATGTAATATCCATACTTCAATATATACTGTGTAATATGTATTTTTCAATGACTACTACGCACTATGTATTAGAAGAGCTAACTTAGTTCCATATTCCATGAAGGATCATTACCAAAGTACTCATTAACCAACACGCGAGAAACAAAAAGCAAAAACAAAAAACATGTTATTATTCAGCTCATTTTCCACCATGATGAAAATGACTATCATATACTGCTGGCCCTGGGGGTTGGGGTTGGGGGTGGGGGTTCAGGTTGGTTTCCCCCAGACAGTCACTGGGTGTTGTTCACTAGGTATTGGTGCCAAGCATGCAGAGAATTGGTAAACATGCCACAGAATCCAGTCACAGATGCATGCAAAACATGCCTGGGTTCCATCAATCATTGGCATCGGTTGTACTCAGTGTAGTACACAGTGTGGAGCTGCAACCATTGTTTACATTTAGTCATGCTGCCTTCAACCTCCTTGACTGTAAATATACATGTTTCATTGTGTTCATTTTACATCATACTAAATTACAGTTTTTCTTTCCCAGAAAGTGTTTCAATTTTACAACATTCTAAAATACAGTTTTTCTTTCCCATGAAACACTGAAACATGTATATTTACCTTCAAGGAGGCTCGTTAAATATTACAGTTACACATTATTCCTGTACCATTTTTTACCAATTGTTTGAATATTTTAGTAAGATCATTTGAAATATACCTGAAGTGAATGTTAAATTGTTCATATATTTAACAGTTATATCAAATATATTTCACTGATTCAAAGAACCTTTATAGGAATTATATATTGTAATTAATACTAACTGAATGTGTAATTTTCCCCTGGCATAACGTAATATTCAACAATAGGTGTGAACTCACATTTATCTGATTAAATATATAAATCCTAATCAATACTTGGAATATTTACAAATTGAGAAAAATAACATAAAATAAGTGCTATTACTTGTGCATTACTACAGTATTGTTTTATTTAGATTCAGTGTATTTTATGACTGCTTCAATGCATGCCATGGTTTTGGAAAACTGAAGTTTCCCAGTCCTGTATCTACATTTATGAAATGTTTATTTCCTCTGCAGTGTTTTATAGGATGCATTGTCTACACTCTTACTGTGTAATGAACAGCACATTACAATTAATGTTCATAGGTTTTCAAATATGAACTCATGAACCACTAGTAGGAGAATTTTAGGTGATTTGTTTAAGCAACTTGAACTCAATTAAGTTAGAGTTATTGAATGGAAGGACGAGTGTATCACGAGACATTTTGAGGGTGGGACCAGTCCCTCCCTCAAAATATCACGTGATACATGAGTCCTTCCATTCAATAATGGACTTGTAGCACGGAACTTGTCTAACTTGTCAATCAAAACAGAATGACAGCCATCACCTGACATCGTGCAGTCGAGATACCCAAACCATGCGACTACTGTGCACGTGACTACCGTGTGACAAGTAAAACATGCACTTACACCCATGTGTCACTTTGAAACATGCTACTGCCACTTTAATTCATTCATCGGCTGTAAAATGAATGGAAATGTTGAGGAGGATGTATTTAGAACTTTCGAAATAGATGACATAATTTATTCTCAGGTATGTGAAGACATTGAAAACAGCATAATGTACTGTTCTCAAACCATGAATTCAGTTTCTAATTATCTTCTCTTAACATCAACAGAATTTCAGAAACATTGCTTTGTATGCTTTGTCTTATATGTTTACTCCAGTCTCGAGGAGCAGATAGAGTTAATATTGTGTAATGTTAAATAACAATTATGCAGATAAATTGTCCAAATTGGTTTTCATGTTATTTCTTCGAAGTAATTTCCAACTTAAAACAGTTAAAATATACGTGATATTTTCTTCTCTTACTCTTACTTGGAAGTTAGAAAACACGTATAGGCTCCACCCCTTGAAGTCATTTGCACATAGGCTCCACCCCTTGATAGGGTATTGGGATTTAGAGAAATTGGGTTATAATGGTAAAGGAATGGGAAAGGAATGGGAAAGAAACAGTACCCGTGCTACAAGTATGTATATGTTACTGAGGAGATACTGCATTCATAATCCAATAAATGTCAATATTATGACAAACAATATGATGAAACTTTTGTATTATCTTTTATTAAAACATGAATTGACATAAATATTGTATTTATTTCTCCCGGCTATATTGGCAATCTCTCCACCTATCCATCAACATATATACATACCACAGTAAGTAATATATTTCCCAAATTTGTAGTAGGACACCAATATAACCAGCTGAAAAATATGCGTGTGTATCAGAAAATACAAATTACTGATGGCTTTTGTACCTGTTGAGGATAATTACATCCACCTACAAGAACTGTTACTCTAGAACAGGGAGTACAAAATGGAGCATCTATCAGCTGTAAATGAGAGACATGAATTATAGTGGTGAATACAATTACAAGTTACAAACACTTGATTGTTTAATAAATTTAATTTTTTCCATTTAATTTCTTATTAAATTATCAATAGAAAAAAACATACCATCAAAAGTGTGCAAATATTTAATAGGATAGTTTCCATCAATATCGTATCATGCTTTCAAATGTTCTGAATGAATATATTGTTAAATATGTTAATTTATCTAAAACAATTCATATGTCTTTGTGGCCTTGTCACATGCCACCTCAAAGCAATGTATTACAATATTGGTAAAAATAAGCAAACTTTGCAAATATTTGTCTACTCTATCTGTAAATGTTCCTACTGCTGCTAGCAACCAACAACACTGACCACATAATTATTGTACAAACCCGTTGAAAGCACTATCTTTCTGGTACAATGTTAATACATGCATGTATGTACATAAATAATGAAATTATAATTATAATATGTTACATTATTTACATGATATTGTTTCTTAACTGAAACAATACTTCATAAGACTGGTTGATGTAGAGTATTATGTCTATTTCACGTACATATCCCACAATTACCATAATAATTTAGAGCTCTCCTATTTAGAGCTCTCCTATAAATTAATCGCCAAAAATTAAACATTTTCGAAACTAAAAATACAAACATGACCAATTCTTTTAAATCGTAATTTTCGAAACAATTGTTTTTCAAAACAATTTAAATTATTTAAAAGATTTTATTTTATTTTAAATCCTTCAATTATTTACCATTTCATTTACAAGCATATTTTGTACTTTAATTTGGTTGTCCCTAATTATATAAACACAAATTATTTTAAATATTTATATTTTTCTAATAATTCGAAAAGCTACAAATTAAAATGTTTTCTCCTGTTCAAATTATTAGGGTAATTATGGTACTGAGATTCACAGTAATAGGAAAACTAACAATACCATAACGTACTCACGGAAATAAATTATCAAATAATGTTCATCCATAAATTGAAGCCGTGAAAATGGTCATGATATTTTACTAAAACAATTGAACACGATTGTCATGCCATTTCACAATCATTTCACAATCATTTCACAATCATGACCAATTGCAGCACATTTGAGCACTGACACATTGCCTGTTCCTGGCTAAGTGCATATACAGTAGCATATGCTGATCATCAAATATCTACAGATTCAATACATACAACTTATGTATATACACCATCAGCCTTAAGTATTTGGCTTTCGATGTTAAAGATCAAATTATTTTCAATTGTTTAGTCAATGTTCTGGGGCACAAGCCTCCCTTTATCAGGACAAATTTGACAAGTGATGGTTAAAAATAACGTAAACCATTAATAACAAGCACACATTGAAATCAGCATCTCATACACACACACACACACACACACACAGTCACACACACACAGTCACACACACACAACACACACACACACACACAGTCACACACACACAGTCACACACACACAACACACACACACACTCACACACACACAACACACACACACACACACACACTCACACACACACACACACACTCACACACACACACACACTCACACACTCACACACCACTCATAGATATTATGATGAATATAGACAGCAGCACATTTTCACGTGTAACTACAGATGTGAACATTGTTAAACACACATGTAGCACTTAGACAGCAGCACATTTTCACGTGTAACTACAGATGTGAACATTGTTAAACACACATTTAGGACTTCAGTCATCAGCAGCCTGGATGTTCCTTAATGTGGACAATATTATTAGCATCCAATATTTACACTACGTAATGTTTCATAAGACTCTGATATACAGTTACTGGATCCAGACAGTTGAAAAATAAACCAAAATGTAAAATATCCCAGTAATACGAGTGCAATCACTCATTTCCCTTCACCTAATTTTGTTTAACTGGAGACTTGTATCACATTTATGGAATTCTCCATTGTATCAAGGGTTCACTTAGTTTCTTCCTCATCAGTCCTGGTAGAGATTCTACAAGAATAAATCTTCCCTAAAAAATATGTATACATACCCAATGTGGATACATAGCCAGGGTGTGCATATATACAGTAACTTACAAATATAGACATTGTATAAACAAATCAAACTAAAGTATTTATTAACCAAGATGAGAATGTCAAAAGAGTAATGTATTGGCCAGACTCAACAATGTGACTATATTAGAATAGAATATATTAACTTTGAAATAAAATTATCAAACATGTTTCCATTTATGCGTAGTAAATATATCGAGGCTAAGAATACCTCAAGCATAGCTATTCAACTTTATTTGGTAGAGCAAAATATTAATTCAAAACAATAACAATTCAAATGATAATAAATTATTGCACTCAAGGAATCACATGGAATAGCAAGGGTTGCACAGACAATATCACACACATGTATGGGGATCAACTTGTAACAACATAGGATATGTATAATTGTAGTAATTAGTATACTTTCAAATTAGTAACTTTACAACATATGCAGGAAACATATTTAACATTTCTCAAGAGTATTTAGTACACATTCATGGAGATTAATTTAAAAAAAATTAGAATAGAATATATTACATAGATGACACCAGCTTTTACCACAATATGAATGATACATAATAGATAATTGTTATAAGTATACTCTCTCCATGTTGAGCAACATGCATTGGTGACAATAGAAAACTGCCAAGTACTGCATACAGCATATCCCAAAGCAAACTTGTTGTGGAAAACAAAAGATGAGGGATAATGTGTTTAAAACATGTTTCCAATATACATTCTAATAATTAGAAAAAGTGAAAAAGGACACCTATTATATTATTTGGTACTGGAAATCCATAAGATTGATATTTTAAGCATCTGTATGCCAACTTTGGAAGCCTAGACAAATTAAGAGCAATAACAGATAGCCAAGCTGATTTTTCATAAATGGTCCTATGTTGTGCCACATTCATCAGAAAACCAGTAACCATAGTTACCAAGTAACAATGCAAACATTGATAACATAATTGTGTAAGTGTTGTGTAACTAAACATGAAAGTATGAAACAGTCTAAAAAAAATATAAACCTTGGGAAAAAAACATGCTATAACAAATAAACTGACAATTTGACTGAACAGAGCGGGACGGTCAATGATCTACTGAACACATACTGGGATATAGATATTGACAAGGAAACTGTTTTGGTGATTCACATTCATATGCCAAGACAGCGTGCAGTAAAGTCCCCTTCTCAAACAGTAGAGGGAAGTACAAAATTGTCACTGAAAGTAACTAAATTGAATCTAAAAATAAAGTGAACTAATTTTGGCAAAAAAATATACCCATATTATGAGGGAATATACATTAGCACAATACTGGGATGTAAGTTATACCTACACTTTCTAAGGTGTATCGGTCAATATCCCTACAATTTTGGTTGTGGGGCCTCTGAGGTCTCACGACCAAAACTGTTGAGATATTGACCGATATTCTGAGGAAAGTGTGGGTGTAACTGTCTTATACATTTCTTCTGGTCGAGTACTACATTACATAAAATTATATATGTAAAATAGATGTAAAATGTAAACAAATGTATATAATATAAGTAGTACTAGATCACCCACACTCCAGAGCACTCCTGGGGAGCCTCACTTTTGGTTGAATCACCACAATATATACTGAGTTGGGACGAGGTTGGAAGTCACATGACTTTCTTACCATTGTCATAACCAGATAAATGATCCGTCTTATCTTCAGTCAGGTCAAGGAAAAGTAGGGTTTTTTCTGATATATTTACACTTTCTCCTAAATAGTGTAGGAATATCAGGATTTACACTTGATTTAGTCAATGAACCATATCAGTACAGTAATATATTACAGTCACTCAGATAAATCTGTCCAATTATTGTTTTTCCTGTTGGTATCAGATGGAGAAGTCCAATGAAGAAATAAAAGGAAGCCTGTGAGATGTATGTTTGTCAGTGTATGTTACAAGCCAGACTATATGACCATTACTGATTGGTAAGTTGGTAAAACCCAATCACTTCCTGCTCGTATCAAATGGACTACTTTCTCTTTCAGTCTTTGAGTTGCATCACCAAACAACACATTTCTTTCTGGGATTCATAGGAGTGTCTGGTGCACATTTGTATTCACGAGTGAATTCTCTGGAGTTGGACAGTGTACCAATCACCCTGAAATGTAAAAATACAATACAGACACAAGATCCTCTAGAACAGCCCAATTCAGAATACAAGTCTGCCAACGATACAGTACATGTACCTACCTATATACTAGGTAGCCAATGAAACGGTAGATATATACAAGGTAGCCAATAATACAGCAGTATGGATACAGTACCTGTAGTTGGCTGGACTGTGGGGATCACTCAGGAGCTGCATGTGACTGGATTCCTTGGTGGTGCTGGAACACCAAACCTGTCCACAGAAACGAGCCATCAGTTGTTGTCAGATTGGCAGGGGAATGTTGAAAACAATAGAAACAATTCTTACCAGATCATCTCGCCACCAGATGTGGATGGGGTATTGTTGAAATGATTACAGTGAAATGTGCAGTGATCTCTTTGATGATGAAAAAGAGCTATATTTTTGTTAAACTTTACTAAATGTGAACAAATGCACTATATTCCATAGTGAAAAGGTTTTTATGTAAAATAATTAATCCTACTTCCCAGTCCACAGAACATTGGTATACGAGACACAAAGTGTACTCGGTACAGTTTATTACAGTACAGTGTACTCGGTACAGTATATTACAGTACAGTGTACTCGGTACAGTATATTACAGTACAGTGTACTCGGTACAGTTTATTACAGTACAGTGTACTCAGTACAGTTTATTACAGTACAGTGTACTCAGTACAGTTTATTACAGGGAAGTGTGATGCTCACCTGAGCAAAGCCCATGAAGAACAGTTGTCTGTGTGTGAGGCCAACAGCTGGAAGAGGTACCTCCTCACCATTCTTTGAAACCCAGTCCTCATAAGCCTAGGAAAATAACACTATCTGTCTGACCACTTTTCTCTACAATGTCACCAGGTGGATACAAACAACTGATCTACTATTACCTTGGATACCAGACCTCAACACAGTATATTATATTACTGTAATCTTTCCTATTTATGACTTATCAATAGTGTTGCAGGTATATATAATACTGTAATAATACATAAATATATTGCAGGTATATAATACATGTACTCTAATAGTTATCAGGGTAATAATACATTACTAGTTTTCAGGTATATATAATATTGTAATAATCCATCACTAGTTTTCAGGTATATATAATATTGTAATAATCCATCACTAGTTTTCAGGTATATATAATATTTTAATAGTACATCAATAGTTTTTGTAATAATACATCAATAGTTTCAGGTATATATAATATTGTAGTAATACATTAATAGTTTTCAGGTATATATAATAATGTAATACAGAGTGGTACATACATAGTAGGCCGATATCAAACCTCCATTATCAGCAATGTTTTCCCCCAGCGTCTGTTTGCCTCTAATCTAAAACATAGATAATAATTGTATTTCTTTAGAGCATTATTCAAGAGCATTATTCACAATGACAATGCTCTCTGCGCACAACTCTAGCATTTACAATTGGTTAAAATAATTCTAGCCTTAACTAGCAATTAGAGCAAAATCATTACCCTAAACATGGAATTATTTTACTTTAAATATGCCTTTTGGTACATAAAAAAGAAATCAAGTCAAGTAAAGAATTTTATACTTTTAGAATCTCTGTCAATAGTGGGCTAGTATTTTAAAGGGTACTTACATTTTCCCCATTTATCTGGTATTTGGAGTACTGGTCTACCATGCACTGAGTTCGTTTGTTGAAGTTCTCTATGGATCTGTTGTTCCACCATGGACGGAGGTTACCAAACTTGTCATACTCTCTACCTAACAAACAATTCATACAGCATCCAATCAGTCACAAATACAAATTAATGTGCCTAGACTCAACAAAGTCATATAGCAAAATGCCTGTCACTCTTAGAATTGAAATGGGATTTTAAAATACCAGAAATACCAAGCATTACAAAACCATTAACATGAAAAAGTAATCAAGTAACAATGTAATGTTATTAGTTATGGGCACCTTGATCATCAAAGCCGTGAGTTAGTTCATGACCCATCACAACACCCATAGCACCAAAGTTTAGTGACCTGGAGAAAAATGTACATGATGTTAGTCAGGAATCCTGTGAATACAGCATACTGTTTATCATACAGTATATAGCATATAGCATACAGTATATAGCATATAGCAAATAGTATACAGTATAGAATATTGTGTATGCTGAAAACTCCATGACATCCAAATCTGTTACCCAATAACAATGGAACCATGCAAGTGATTGCCAGGATATATAGCTTAGCATGAGTCAATTATTGTTGAATATCTTAACTCACAAGCAACAAAATTATTATGTTAGTAAATCCCTCAAGGTTCATGTCGTCAAGTATGGGTGAAGCACTAATTCTATCATTCATTTCTCAAGATTCATATGAGAATTGTTCCCACTACTAAGCTGGTCCTTCTTTCCAAGATTCTGCTATATCTTGCAGTCAATAAAACTAGAGATTAAAAACATTCATTCTTGTTTGAGCTAATTTGGTGAAACCATATAAAATAATTCAAAGTGGTATTTGTAGTTTGAAGGCATTGGAAGAAAAAGCTACCAATGAACCATCAAACCATACCACTACAACACAAGACAATTCTAAAGAAGATAAGGTAAATCTTACTTAGGAAAATTCTGGTCATAAAATGGCGCCTGAAGTATCCCTGCAGGAAACACGATCTCGTTCTTGGTAGGTGTGTAGTACGCATTGACAGTGGGAGGCGTCATCCCCCAGCTGAACATAGCAGTGTGAGACATCGTGTGAGACATTGTCTGAGACATTGTGTGAGACATAGTGTGAGACATTGTGTGAGACAGTGTGTGAGACATTGTGTGAGACAGTGTGTCAGACATTGTGTCAGACATTGTCAGACATTGTGTCAGACAATGGACATCAGGATGAATCAATATAGATGAAATACAGTCCTATTATGTCCATGCAATCTTTACTGTATGAAGCAGTAAATTTAGACATCTAGATACAATCTTAACTGAATAATAACAGAATGTTGTGAAGCAAACTAAACAAAAAGAGCCATTATCTCAATAGTATCCTCATGTTATCTCGAAAATATATTGTCATGGATACTCACGCATTCTTCTTGGGAGGTTTACGTAGTCTTTCAAAATTCTTCACCAGGGCATATCTTAAATTTCTGATGTTGTTCATGAAATACTGTGTTTCATTGATTTGGAGCTGAAAATTAATAATTAACAAAATAGCTGAGCACACACTGATAACATGCAAATATGTTATCATACGAATACAGTAGCATGGAATGTTATTCACATTGTCTAACATCTCCATTTACACAGAAACATTCACATTGTCTAACATCTCCATTTACACAGAAACATTCACATTGTCTAACATCTCCATTTACACAGAAACATTCA
>JAUTBT010016514.1:0-22261 GCA_032361225.1 Lepetodrilus schrolli
GAGCATCGGCTGGTACTGACAAGACCAAGGATGATAACTGCATTGCCACTCTACAGACAACGCATCCTATCAATATTTCGTCAGAAAGGTAACTTTCACGATGCCGGGCGGGATTTGAACCCGGCGCTACCACCAGCCCTGATTTATACCATAGCAAATATTTTACAACATGCAACTCATTAATAATACCAGGTACAGTACTTGTGCCACAGGCTATAACCCCATAGAAACCCTAGACTTGTGGCATCCGCATTATGTAGTGACATCCGTTACGTGGGGGTAACGTGGGGGTACGGTACGGGTAGACAGACAGACAGGCAGGTCACGAAGAGAGCGTGGTGATGTCGGGATATCGATACTGTCTCCACACATAATAACATCAACGCATATTAATTACCAATGGTATCATGATTTCGTTTGGTCGATCATTTATTAAAATATCGAGTTAAATCGTTTATATTTATATATGCCTACCGATTGTATATGGCTATATAAATAGTAGAAAGGCACGATTTTCACACAGGAAAACACACATTCAATGGTCTATAGATAATTACTTATGGGCACCTCCAATTGCTACCGAATTTGAAATGCAAAAATAATTCCGATCAATGATCGTTTCGTGTTCATTGAAGGTGATTGACGCCATTCTTGCAACCGGGTTCTCAGGCGTTCTATTGCCTTGTGTAAATGTCAACTGATAGAACCCTGCTGCACGTAATGCTGGCGCTGGAATATATCTGTATGTTATGTAATTGATATGTTCGGTCAGACATTTGCAATTTATACAAAGGGTCAGAAACGGTTCCTGTGTAGAGTTTAAAACCACTATTGATGTGTGTAGGATTCGAACTGATTGCAATTTGTAGTCGTGGTTGCTGTGCATCTGTACCGAATACATGTCTGTGTATGTGTCTCTGTTTGTCTGTGTATGTCTGTGTCTGTAAATGTGTCTGTGTATATGTGTCTGTGAATGTCTGTGTCGGTGTCTATATAAGTATGTATGCATATCTCTCTCTCTCTCTCTCTCTCTCTCTCTCTCTCTCTCTCTCTCTCTCTCTCTCTCTCTCTCTCTCTCTCTCTCTCTCATTACTGGTTAATTCAAGGTAATTTGGTAAAATTTTAATAACTACTGTTATTTTACATGCTTTCACATATATGGCATCTAATGGGAAGTTGAATATGCATATTACCAGTATTTACCACTGTTTTTGCCTTTTTTTTCTCTAAAAATATCCCTAATTTTGCCATATATGTGCATATTCGTACAACAACTTCCAGGTCGACACAGAGATTCTGACAGTGATGACGCAGACAATTCCGCACCTGGGACAACAGTAGAATCTGAATCTGTCTCCATTAACAAAATAAATCAGCAGCCACAATCTCTCCCCGACAGAAGGCTCGATCCAAACAGGTTCGTTCGTTTTTTTTTACTTAGAGGACATTCCTTTCACCACATTACAGTATTCAGAGTACTCATCAAAGGAATGAAACCGCACACTGTCCATAATCTGTGCTGCAAGGTGATTCAGACTGCACAGGGATAATACAGTGACGTCACACATCTAAGGGAACTATTTGGCGCCATCTTGTGAGCTGTTCCTTTCACTCAGGACAGACATAACAGATCACTCTCCGAGTACACTTCAAACAGTTGACAGGAATGGCCCTGTAGAAGAATGAGTACAAGTTACAAGCTACATTCATTTCAGAATCAGAACATTATTTTCATATTAGGCCAAATGTTCAGAAGATTATAGTAGAAGAATCTTTATTTTATGTCAGATACGTAAATAAAACAAAAAAACATTAGAGTTATTATTCCAACAACTAATATTATGTATTTTATCTTTAGTTTTCTAGATACTAATCTTAAGTCTGATTCCAACAATTAGGGTTCTTACCATAAAGATTTGTAAAAAGTGTCATAAAATATATTTTTCTGTTCAGATTTCGATTACACTTCTTCAAAGAGAAAGAAGATGAACTTGAAAAGAGGAGAGAGAAATCTCGGGAATATATAACAATGTTACCAGAGGTTTGTGTAATTCTATTGTACAAACTTGATCCAGTTCAATATGCTCATTCGACTGATCTATAGTATAATTAATAAGGACGGGTGGTAGCGCAGTGGTAGAACAGTTGGACATCGGAGCCAAGGTTCCAGGTTCAAATCCCGCCAAGGGGGCCCGGCATCAATGTTTGCGAAAGTTACCTTTCTGACGCGATATTGGTAGGATGCGATGTCTGTAGAGTCGCAATGCAGTTATCATTCTTGGTCTTGTCAGTACCAGCCGATGCTCGCAGGTTTACTGTAACATTCAGCGCTACGGATGTTGTGGGTTTCCTCCTGCCCTAAACTGGCAATCCGTGATATAAGTGAAAGAATCTTGAAAGCGGCTCTAAACCCCAATTCCCAAAATTCCCATTACTGTTGAATAGTTAATAGATGATACAGCTGGAACAAGTCTATCCTAAAAATCTACCACATTTAGTGTGTTCCACGTTGGTCATGTATGCATGTTTCAAGGTGCAATGACCAGTAATACATGTAGCATTACATATTCATGACCACAAATAAGTATTGCATTCATCTTGTACACTGTAGACCCCGCATAGGTTACATTAATTATCTGGCAACCATAAGGAATCTTGGTCAAATTCTAACGACGTAACAATTCTATTTAGTAATGAGGGCCTACCCCTGTATATTTTCCTGGGCAATTGATGACCTTGACCTCTGAGTCACCGTTGCTCAGGTAGAACCTTCCGATTGGTAGTCCAGCGTTACTGCAGTCAGCTCTCCTGGCCTGGAGGAAGAATCCCTCAAAGAAGAATTTAGTCTGCTCGTTGGTGGAGATGGTGACTGTGAATAGAATGAACATGCAATGGAGAACAGCACTATTCAGTTACAATGAAGAGAGAGAATGGCGGGTTTAGAGCCGCTTTCAATATTCTTTCAATTGTGACAACATGTCAGTTTAGGGCAGGAGGACACCCGCAATATCTATACCGCTGAATGTTGCAGTAAATCTGCGAGCACCGGCTGGTATTGACTACAATGTAAAACTCGGTTTAGAATTATGATACACGAGAGAACCCAAGACTTATTATTACTTGTTCCCTGCATCATATGCAACTTTTATATTAAACACGGGGTCCTTCTAGAGAGTATGCAGGAGTGTATATGATGATTTGATGATGCACGAGAGTACACTAGACTGGTTCCCTGTATTATACGCGTCTTTTGTTATGTCTTTTTTATGAGACGGGGTCTGAAAGTATGCAGGTATGCTTTTACTTTCGCACTGCTACTGCAGTACCGTCAATAATATGTAATTGTCATTGAAATCAAATTCATTTCAATCAATTAATAATGGTGCGATCCTTGCACATAATAGAGAGCCGCTAGTAATGTCCGTCCAAATATTTGCAGGAAAGATTGATGATTGATGAGATTGACAGAGGCGGATCCAAGGATGGAAAACAAGGATAGGCTATATATTGGTCTGCATATTAACTGAATACACGTGTAGATGCTGTAAACACCTTCCCATTTCTATTTCTCAAACTCCTAAATCCGCCCCATGACTTGAGTTTGATATTTCGCTCAGCTGAGATGTCTCCCATTGACTCAGTGCTGTGACTTGAGTAAAAACTCAAACTCAATTTTTTTTTCTCTCGGGAAATCGGGGCCAGTATACTAAAGGATTGTGAAATGAAACAGCCTTGATAATTTGCGGTAATATCCCGACACTAGGTCAAGGAGGACGTTAACTATTGGTTTACCTACCAGTGACGTTGTCGTTCTTGGTGTACGTCATAGGACTGACGGTGATTGTATATGGCGAGGTAGCTGTTTGAGAGGCTTTGTTATCATGGTGGGGGAACATGGAGCTACAGGCCTCCAATGGGGCACCTCCCGCATATCCATAGCTCGGCGTGGCCAAGCTTAGAAGGACGCATGTAAAAGCTAGAACCTGTAATAGAATAATCGGTACCTCTGTAGTTTTGTAAAATTCAATTCAAGTATAATGATTAATCACGTTTTGTCATATATGGACATTTGTTTTGTAAAGAGGTATTGGTCGATTGATGGAGTTGTTTAAAATGACATCAAAGGTCCCAAATAGAAATCTTCATCGCACTTGTGAATCTATGTTTAAGTATTTAAATGAATATTTCCCCAAGTAAAAGCATCCTATGACTGTATTCTTAAATGTCAATCGAATTCTACATGAATTTTACGCCTGAAGCTGATTGCTCATTTATGTCATCACTTCGATGGATAACTCGGTAGCTTTAGGGCATATTGGATAATATTAAACGATGTATCTAATCACATGAGAAGATAATACGTATTGGTTATTTTCATTTCTCAATTTTGACCGGATTCTCATTGTAAAAACCTAATATGATGACAACGCAACGCAATACAACTGCATTGACAGTACGTCCTAGTGCCCGTGTCACAGGAACGATCGTGCGGTGTAAGTATCAAATAATAATTGAATCAAGGTACATTCAAACCTACGCGGCTTGTTTACGCTTTACACTCCTTTAGAACTTGGACACAATTGTGGATATGGGTGCATTAGCATAAGTAATGTATGCGGGCCATATTCCCATATGAAGGTTACAACATATTAATAGGAAATGACCATTCGGGCATGAGATCATGCATATTTCATGCAACTCCCAGAAAATAATTACCTGGTTACCACAAACTTAACCTTATTTTTTACATTTAGATAATCTAACTTAGTATAATCACATGTCAAAGGTAAACTTGGCTATAAATATATATTCTATATTGATCGTGATCATGTACACTTTGTAAGCATTTCCCTTTCTTATTCCTTTGATAATAGTATGCACGCTATATTGTTTTACAACGCAATGTCTAATAATGACATCGCATATATTCAAAATAATATGATAAGTGAAGCTGTTTTCAACTACATGTGAGATGCCAGGTCCGATGACTATACGGAATTCGATCTCAGAATCTCTAGCTTTATCGTCAGACCCGCTACCCACTGTGCTTCATTTGAGCGGACATTGCTGGTATCGAGTTATCAGCTAACCGTGGTACTAGCAGCATTAATTATTAGGTATACTTTCAGAATGGTGCGCACAACGACAGTGGCAATTGTGCTTACAATTGGCCATTGTTTTAACATACCGTGTACATACCCGAAGCATCGTCACTAGCGTTCCTGTATTTTCTTGTAGCATAAGCAAGAACTCATTCATTGGGTTTGAAATATAAACACAAGAAATCTGTTGTAAATGTACAATATATGGCTCGAAGAGTTCTAGAATCGTTATTCTGGTGTACACGCCTTAGTATTCGATTCGTGAAAGTTTTGTGCGTTCGACTATAGATCTTTTGAGAGTATGACATAAATTGATGTTCACATGAAATAATCTAGTCTTTAAAATATTTCAAATTTCCCGTCAACAAAATATGGTCACTCAATATCTGTCTACCAACTCTATTTGAAAATAAATAGAACATCTGGTATATATACTAATTTAATAACATTAAATCCATTATATATCCTAATTTTATAACATTAAATTCAGTAATATTTCAGTAAGTAACAATTGTCCTGGAATATAGATAACATACTAGTATTCATGGTCCGAATTACAGTAATTATCCTGTATATCCAAATATTAATGCGAGCCCAATATAATGCGAATGACGGTTACGAAGCTAATATGCGATTTCAAACTAATGCGAGTGAACACTTTTCTATTTCAAGTTTTAAAAAACAGTATAAATTCTTAAGTTTTTAATGCATGTATACTAGTACATAGAAAAGTGAGCAAAACGACGGTAACGATTGTGTATACAAGTTTAGCTATTGTCTATACGTATATACGATTATGTACACAAGTTTATCTGTTGTCTTTAAATATATACGATTATGTATACAAGTTTATCTATTGTCTTTAAATATATACGATTATGTATGGACATACCTGAATCATCATAGCAAGCCTTCCCGTAGATGTTTGTCAACTTGTGTATCTGGCGAATGTGCCCGAGATGACCTATAATATCACCTGAAAGCGCCTACTGGCTGATCTAACGTTTATGAATTATCCTACGGGCATATATTATACAAGTATAGTATGAATGCGTCATCGAATAATGCACCGTGCGTAATATTATGACATTGTGACTTATTTCAGTGTCCTATTGATAACGACTTACGTGGTCGTTCTTTTGATAATCTGCAAATCTCGATCACGAGGACGTGTGAAGTTCTATTATACATCAGACGCAAAAACCAGTCAGCAACTTGCGGTCATACTTGATATAGTGGTAGGGATAGGGATGTTTTCTGGCCACTCAACGTTCTCAAGAATACTGTAAATCAGGAAAGTAATGCGTCCCTATAATTTAATGCTACCTCAAGAATTTAGACATAAATGCGACAACAATTAAATGCGATCGACCAGGCCTCTATTCATGTTTTTTTTCCCCGGAGGTACCTTTCATTATTTTCCATAATTAAATTATTTTCAAATGTGCACATATCACTTCGTTACTTTAATACCATGTTCATCCACCAGTGTTATTATCATTAACTGATAGGCGGCTCTTCAATGTCATTACCGCTGTTAGATATAATCCCAGGTTAAGTCATGTTTACGCACGAATGAATATATCTAAACGACTTGTGGCATTCTTCAAAGCACCGACTGCATTGGTAAAATATAATGCTAAAGCGACTCAAACACAAAATTCACATTGTATAAACCTAAAGAACTGATCATCGACAGGTAAAAGGATTTATTTTGATGGGTTTGCGTGGCTGAAAACCTGAAAACGAGATTCTTGCAAATATAGCTCTATATATTACATATGACCAATAATAAAAACGGGCATAGGTAAAGTCACACATGTTTGAGTCACTTTAAGTATGTATATGGTCAATGGTACAATAATTATTTATTTCATTATATTTTACCAAACATAATATAGTGTGTGTTTGCTTGCATGTCTGCGTGTGTACGTGTGTGTGTGTGTGTGTATGTGTGTGTGTGTGTGTGTGTGTGTGTGTGTGTGTGTATGTATGTGTGTGTGTGTGTGTGTGTACATAGGTGTGTGTGCGTGCGAAGTAAATTACAAACCAACATTATATATGTACTTGTATCTGAAAAAAACTATTGCGAAAACTCTTATCCGTTTCAAGGAAATGTCATTAAGACGGATGCGAGCAGAAGAATACGGACAGGACACGTAGTTATATATTACTGCTGTCAGACGTAAAAATACATTATTGTATTTTTAATTGGGGTTTAGAGCCGCTTTCAAGATTCTTTTACTTATATCACGGCTTATCAGTTTGGGGCAGGAGTAATGTTGCAGTAAACGTGCGAGCATCGGCTGGTACTGACAAGACCAATGATGTTAACTGCATTGCCACTCTACAGACAGCGCATCCTATTAATATCGCGTCAGAAAGGTAACTTCTGCGAACATTGATGCTGGGCCCCCTGGGCGGTATTTGAGCCTGGAACCATTGGATTATTGGTGGTCCATCACTGTCATATTAGTCTGGTGAAGGAAATATGAATGTGTGTGTGTGTGTGTGTGTGTGTGTGTGTGTGTGTGTGTGTGTGTGTGTGTGTGTGTGTGTGTGTGTGTGTGTGTTTACTAGTTTACTATTAAGTTGCCAAATATGTCAAAACCTGTTTATGTTTATTATAGATTGTATTATATGTATATGTGTGTAGTTGTATGTATATATATTTACATGTATCATGTTTTATGCTCTCTATTTAACTATGTGTGATTCTTGAGAATAAACGTCTGTTCTGTTCTGTTCTGTCAGTAAGCTAATTAATGTTCAATCACATAATTAGCTATAGGGCCACGCAAGGTGACACGAAGTACTTACAACGTGATGAACGTATTCGACGAGAAGAGGGATGAATATTCAAAGTGGCAAGATAATCTTTGCATGCAATATTACATTTTCTTTTAAAATTTGTTTTATTTTTCTACATAATATTACTAATGTAACTAGGAAAGAAATCTGAAAATAATCTACAAACATATTATGCTGCTTCGCCAATGACAACAGTATCCTATTCTAAATATAGCAACAGTTATTTGTTAAATAGGCAAGATCATACTTGCAAGTAAGATGTCGTTTCTTTCATCATGCACATGTCGATCAAGAGATCAACGACAACAGCTCACATCGAACACCGAGAAAGAAAATATTATTCTCTGTCACGGATCAACATCTACTTGTCGATAGATTAACCAGAGAGACACTGTAATGTATCGTGAGCTCAATTGTTGTTCTTACGCGGTAATTTGACCAGCTGATATAAAAAAAAGCACACTACCAATTTGAGTGCATATCTTGGTTTCTGTGAGGGGGATCTGTGTACACAGAAACCTGTGACGTCACAACTTCCGGCGCGGTCGCCCTTTTGGAGGGTACGTGTCTTTTGATAGGAAATATATATATTTCTCGATGACTAAAAAAGCTGAAAGATTGTTCTTTCTGAATATACAATATCACCCGATAGTGACCATTGTTCCATAGGTAAGTATGATTTTGCCTCTTTAAGCCCAACGCACACGGTAAGCAAAAAAAACGTGTTTAGATAAACAAAAACGTGTTTTCAGTGATTTTGTTTGCCGTCTGCGTTGACTGTTTTTTTATTTAGCTAAACAATTTTGCTTACTGTGTGTGTTGGGCTTTAGCCTTTGTTCGTTTTTCAGTTCTGGTGTATAAATTACATTCCCTTGCTTTGTCAGGATATAGTATAATGGTATTGTATGTACATGTATTCGTCGTTATCTATTGTTAGTGTGTGTGCATACACACAGTATGTTCAATGCGGTGCCAAAATTAATGTTGAATACTGTTGGAGGAAAAACAATCTGATGAATTTCATCAGCGCAGCTATATGCCGTATTGTCATAATATACCGTCAGGTTGAACAATTGGTGCTCACATATACAACAATGGTCGGTGGCGAACACCGGCGTTACATTCCAGGGAGCAATATGTCATAGTAATATGTACGTTTCTATAGTATACAGTTCTACGGTTGTTGCGGGATTCCTCCTGCCCTAAACTGACAAGCCGTGATATAAGTGAAAGAAGACAAAAGTACCAGTATATCTATACATTCATATGTATGAATGGGATATGTTTCGCCTAAAGCGAGACAATATTTACGTCACGTTTGTGAAAAGAATAAATAATACTCTCGTATATATTCATGTATAGAAAATATATAGATCATGACACATATATACATGTATGCTAGCGGCGTACCCGTGTAGTATAGTCCTATCGTAAAATCTGTTTGACCATTAATGCTTCTACCTTCCTGCCTTGGGGGGTATAGTTTCATATATAATCATCACCTGTTGCCTCTTACCTTATCATACTTCTAAAAAGAGTTCAATCTGATTTAAGATTGCAACGCCCTATCATCTCCGAGTTGCGATTGACATGAGATATGTATACACCTCGAGTAATCTGATACAATTCACATATCTTATGTATGTAACCTATAGCTAATATTCTTTTACACATGAAGGTCCATGCCTTACTGCTTACAGTATTCGGGAACGGGTTGTCGTAAATGTGTATATATCATGGTTGTCGTAAATGTTACAGATCACTCAAATGTGCCGCAGATGCGTTAAATTATCATGCCATTAGGGCGCCAAGTTTCGGCTTTGCAATAAATCTACGACATAACTGTATATTAGACTACATATGTGCCACCGGCCAGCGAAGGAACTGACCTTGTATTTTGGATGTAATTATACCCAAGAGAAGTATACCCCTAGTACATACCATCGGAAAGCTGGATGTGTGTAGAAGTGTGTAGCAATTATGATGGACGAGTTTTAATTGCATTTCTTTTTAACCCAAACGCTACATCGAAAACGCTACTCACGATTACATTATATGATTGAGGGAATACTCATGTTCTTGTGTATGTTTAATATATATTTTTTAAATATTTATCATCTAGCCACGGATAGTTCACTATGTGTTTAATATTGTAGCTAAGTGGATCACGGAATGTCCATAAATATGACATCCGGTTGGTTTCCTCACAATATCACGTGAAGCATTTCCATTATAATTATAATATGCGTAGATGGAATGCGGAAATCTAATTGTTTATGTGTTGGGACCAACCCAAATACCATATTGTATAGTTCCAGTGACGTCCCATGTCTATCTACACCGTCCCCTAGCTTTACATCATAAAATGTATAGATCCGTGGGGATAGCTGTCAGTCATCGAAGTTGATTCGTGACGTGATCCTGACATATATTGACATAACCCTCGGCAAAAAGTCCAAGTTCTCATGTAGTTATTGCATTGATATTTCCAATATAATATCTTATTTATTCATTGTGTGTTGTTATTTAATTTTGTTAATTTTTATTTTTTTATTTTGGTATTTGTAATTTTGTTCAGTTGTATTTTACGACAGAGATTTGCAAAATGAACGTTCATCGAGTGTATTGGCGATAATGTCTTTTTTCTGTCTGTATTGATATAATTATTACATTATTCAATCAATCTTAATTTGTCATGGTGGGCACGCTTCCGTAAGAAATGAAAAAGTACTAAATTACTAAATTACGAAAGATTCCATACAGTAATCATTGTAAATAAAACTATATGACCAATATTATATTGTAAATTATGTTATTTGTAAAATATTGTTTATAAAGGGAGCGTATCACATTGATCAAATTTGTACTTGTTTTCTTTAATAAGCCAGTCCCGACTAGCGGCGAGGATACCGGTATTGGAGCAGAAATAACACATATGTTCGTTTCAACATTTACTTATATAAAACAATATTTTAAATGTCTTTCAGAGAAATATTCTTACCTTGTCCATCTTGAACGTTTTCTCTAAGTATTGTCAGAGAACCGGAATAATTGAGGGAGTTTATGGGGACAGCAGGTATTCACGTACTACCAAACGACAGGAGTATTCGCGTTGTGTCAACTTAGGACGAGAGTATTCACGTTCTGTCAACTTTGGTGTCAGTTTGTCCACTCAGTCTGTCCACAAAATCACACTGCAAGCAATCTACACTCGAACAGATTCTGGGAACGGTCGGAGTGTTCGCCAGTACAGCCCTACAGGCCTTGCAATGATAAGTGAAACTCCACTCATGCGAGACGATGGTCGGGGAAAAGACGATGTTGCATTGCCACTACCAATACGTTGTATCTTTATAAATTTGAATTTGTTAGAAAGCCATTTTACATTTCGTAAATGTGTCATGATCAAATATTGTAAGAAATTAGTTAAATTGAACTGGGAATGTAATATTTAGTATATTTAGCATAAAACTGTAACAGTTAGACTTCTGTTGTAAAATGAATGTACCATTGTAAATAATTGCTCTATGATAAAACTAACACACAATTATGTCAAATGTCAGTTTGCTCAGACAGTAAGTATGTTGTCCTAGACGTACTGTATATGTCACGTTACAGGATATAGACTGTAATATTAGGACTGGTAAGCCTAATGTCAGAACAGAAATAGCACACACCTCTCTACACACATGCATGTTTACATAAAAAGTTTACATAAAACGAAACGCTTGACATGCTTGAAAATATATTGTCCAGAAATTGTCATTCATTCTAGTTTTTGTCAAAAGAGTGCCATTGTCAATATATTATCACAAGATTTATATATATATATATATGTAAAAATATATAATGTCATTTCTTGTTTCGTTATATAGCATTGTAGACCAGTGTGTGTTTGTATGTGTGCGTGCGTGCGTGCGTGCGTACGCATTCACGTAAATAATATCCATTGAATTAGGACCATTATTATTTTCATTAATGAGTGTGTTTTTGACCGAATAGTACGTACACACATGCACCCAGCAAAGCATTCTATGTCATAATTCTAGCCTGCTATTGCCGTATAAATTCTACTTTCCATGACAACTGATTGTATCTATCGTCTTATAGTAGCCCATAGTGCTGGGGAATACCACATGTTTGTTTGAACATATTGTTTCACAAGGAAAAGGGTCTGATCCAATAATGTCGTGTTAAAGTCATTTGGAAACCATTATAGGATATAATCATAAACATAAATCTTTAAATGTACAGAAAAGACGCTAAGCGAGTTATGACAACCATAATTCGTGACACGAACGTATTTTATGTCGTTAATATAGGCCTAAGTCGTGTTGATGAGTCACAGATGAGATGCAGTTTTCAGCTAACAATTACTATAGCAGGAAATACATTCGTTTTTTTTCTTTCTTCGAGAAATCAGCATTGCTTAGTTTTCTCAAAGTTGAGTAAAAACTCACTTAAGTTTATTGTACTGACCTGTTTCGAGAAATAGGGCACTAATAACAAATTAATATAATTTGCTGTAGTACACAATAGATCGTGTTCACCACAAACGATCAACGCATATGCCGAGGTTCTTGGCCTGAATGAATAAAGGTTCTGTTCTGTTTTGTAAAGATTCTCAATCCCTGTATTGAAGTAAAATTTTCAATGAGAGACAAAATAGTAAAAGAACTTACTGCATATTCTAGATTACGTATCGTAGCATTTAGGTTTCCTAGACCGCCTATAGAAATGTTCGCGCTCTTGCGGGGATCAGTGCTTACACATAATCACTAAGCCTTACTAATGTCAAATATCCTGCTACGCCTTGGTGACATAATAATAAAATAAAATTATTATTATTACTATTATTATTATTGTTATTATTATTATTGTGGTTGTTGTTATTGTTATTATTGTTGTTTTTGTTTTTTTTAATTAAATTTTTAATTATTATTATTATTATTGTTATTATTATTTTAATTATTATTATTATTGTTGTTATTGTTATTATTATTGTTATTAGTATTATTATTATTGTTTTTATTATTAGTATGTCTTACAGTGCACACTTTGGAATGACGAGGATATTATGGTGTTGGTATCTGACTGGCCTTGTTGGTGTGTAGACCAGAAGTAATGTACACAGATATTTCGGTGCTGATCTGCACTGGCACAGATACGCGAGGCACAATATTTTTAATTCGATTCTATTGGTAATGGAAAACCAGTACACGTGTTGAATAATTGAAGAAATGTGGTCGTTCTTACTTGAAAGAGCACACTTCGTGCAGCGATGTTTTGATTTACAGAACGGAGTTCTAGATAATTATATTGCACAGCGTTATAGACGGACGTTATCTAGACAGTGGTCATCTCTTCAGCGGATGGTTAAATTACATCAAGCCAACTCCTCGTGGTATTGCCTCGTGGTATTAATGCAAATGCTCTGAGTATATGATCATGCGACATCACTGTTGTATGTCTTGTATTGTACGGTCTGTTCCATTGAAGCTTTTCCAATTTCCTATTATCCATTGAATTCTGCTCGATGTATTTTAAGGGTATTATGTCTATATATAAAACCTTGTATACATCATATAATATTACTGTTGATTTGACATTACGGCTTATACTGCTATACGTCTTCTTTTTATCAGACCATGGCCTATCTTCAACTTGATACTAAATTTAGTGTAAGTTGGTGTAAAACAATAAAGCAGATTGGAATTGCGAGTGCGCATGTGCAACCTCATTGCAACGTCATCCGTTTCGGGATGAACAAACCGAAGTCAGTCATTGCCAGAGATGGATTCCGTCAAGATAAATCGCTGAATTAGACCATTTGACAGATTTAATAATGATAATCGATATACATCATGTAGATGACCCCGGTAAACGAAATTATGATCGGTACCCCTTGTATTCTGCTGCTTCTGTCGAAAAGAAGCGATCGTTTGACTGTACGGCCAGTTTTGTTGCTACTCAGCGAGTCAAACAAAGATCGGAATGAACTAATATTATTCGCTGAAAGACAAA
Organism: Lepetodrilus schrolli; assembly: GCA_032361225.1. NCBI lineage: Eukaryota > Metazoa > Mollusca > Gastropoda > Lepetellida > Lepetodrilidae > Lepetodrilus > Lepetodrilus schrolli. Next base: position 13,938 of record JAUTBT010016514.1, read on the forward strand.
ACTCATGCCCGACTAATAGGGCCTATACTAGTACATTACATATTGCTGTGCGATAAGACAGGCGTGATAATTTATTAGCTAGCAGTTGCATCGTTGTATCGGAGACAGTCATGCACTGATAATGATATGGGAAATCGAGTCGAGAGAGAAAAACAAACAAGTTATTTCCCTGAACTTTTGAAGTAAAACATATTCAGGTACTGTTCATGTTTGTGATCAAATTTTGATTTGCCTAAATTACAGTATTTTCTAGCAGCTAATAAATAAGTATAATAAATAAATACATTTTAAAAGCAGTTGTATAAATGAAAAACAAGTAGGCCCTATATCTGGTCTAATCACGAATATTTGTTTTCAAAGCACTGTAAACATATTGTTCTATTCGTTTTCAAAGCACTGTAAACATATTGTTCTATTCAGCAAAAATTGTCCCATGCACATAAGCTCGTGTGAAATTCATATATGTGAACGATACATAATTGTTTATGCTTGGTTGCTTAAATATATATTTGATTTCTACTGTAGGCTTATTCATAAATAGTAGGCCTACTTATTTCAGTTCTTAGGCCTCGTAAATAATGTAACATGCATGTCTTACTTTACATTATATTAATCATATACGTTTATTTCCTGTGTGGTAACTGTATTTGTGCTTTCATCGTAAATTTGGTTAATTTCACTGCGTGTTTATTGTGCCTATAACACCCATAAACAGATTTTATTCAACTACTTACAAATGCACATATGGATACGAGTTCAGGAAACTGTCAAGGAAACTTATCGCAAATTCATCGCAAATTAAATCTCCGTTATAAATCATTAACAATGGCATTACAATTAATATATAGAAACTTACATGATGTATAATACAACTTCCAATATTATTATGAACACACTTATTAATTGATTTTACCCCATTTGTTAAAACGTGGTCTGTTTTCGTTTTTATAGAAGCTCGTGGACTTGGCCCCATATATGTCTATAGAAAGTCACTCATATTGCAACGGTAAATATACGTAATCTAGTATATCTATCCATTATTCTTGGTTGAAATATAATATTCAATGTCTCCTTTACATAATGGCTTAATGTAAATATTTTTTATCGCCGTTAATATATATTTTAAATTAATTTATCTAAATGACGGTCCAATCGGTCTTACCATGCTACAAGAGGATTCGGTTCGTGTGATTTTATCATTGTTACGCAATGTGCGGAGTTGGGTGTGTACGTAGTACGTCGTTTGTTTTAGCCCGATGCTATCCCATGGTTCAGTGCGCGCCGGCGAACTCCAATAGATATTAGATTGCGAGGCGAAGCTGACCTAGACTTTAATTATTAATAAATTATTATTATTTTTGTTAAATCATTTTTTTGAACATAAATTACTTTCTCCTTTCTTTAATAGTTGTATCTATAATATATTTAAAATGTAAAAAAACTTTTAAAACAATTCTATCACCGAACCCTGTGCGCAATACGGAAATAAATTTAGCCAAGAGTTGCTTCCCTTGCATGCTTACCTTTAAAATATTATATTTCGACCGTAGTTTTTAAAACCCGTCGTTTTTACAAACATGATTTTAATTTATAAACTTGACAATTGTTTTTTCAAGAAGCGGCTTACAAATATATGTGGGCGGTGGGAATTCAGGATTTAAAAAAAATGTGTTTATTCTTTCGGCGGAAGGGAAATTTACAGGCGGCGGGAGACGAGAAACCCAAATATAACTTGGTATGTATCTTTAGCGGATTCCACATTCTGAATGGAAGATGCATCATTACTACATACATTGTTCACCAGTACTTACAATACGTACTGTTTATACGACTGGCTTACCACTAACACTAGTATCGACATGATCTGAATGGTACTAAACTACTAATACCTGTTTATCCATACTATGTGACACCGATTGACGTCATTATCCAGAATCATGTAGAACGTACGTAAGCGATCTACTTGGTCAAAGGTGCGGACGTAAAAGTAGGATCTCATAGTTGTGCATAAGTCTTGGGATTGAAGAAACGTGATTGTGTTATGCTATATTAACATTGTATTGAATTTGATATATTCTTTAAGAAGGAATCGAACAGGGTGTAGGCAAATATTTACACGCAGGAAACTACTAATTTGGCCTTTTTTTTCTGAAACCTTGATAAGTATGATATCAAAAGTATAGGCCTATATGATTATAATCATCATCACCATATATAATCATAATCATCGTCGCCGTAGTCGTCATTATTATCATCATCATTAATAATAATAATAATAACAATATTACTACTACTACTACTACTACAACTACCGCTACCACTACTACTACCACTACTGCTATTACTACTACTACTACTACTACTACTACTACTACTACTACTAATACTACTACTACTACTAATAATAATAATAATAATTTTAAAAAATATATATAAATCATATTTTTTAAAGATTAGGACAACAACCACGCTTTCCGTGTGATTATGATAATCCTGGATGTTGGGCAATCAGCTGACGGTAAACATAACAATCCGTGCGACATTGGACCAACACGAAGACCTGGTAATCTATCATTACATACTGTAACAGTAATGCATATTGCATGTGCTGGCACCGGAAAAATCCTTTAATTAAATACCGAATGAAATCTCTTATATGTTAGATTATGTTGATGTGAATAATTTAATTCAGTAGTATATAATTGAACAGTTACCCAGTTACAAATCATTGCTGTGAAATAATTAAGAAATATGGAGACAATGGTTATCTCAGAACTGTTTATAACTGATATTCCAATTCAATGCAAGACGGACGGAGGAGTACATCTTCCTGGCGTCCAACGAGATTCAGCGGAGTGCCCAGCAACGTCTTCTTCCTGATCTGGGACGGTCAGTCTTAAAAACGTCCACAAATTAGTGGACAATACAAATTATTAGCTGGCCATGGAGTTAGTATTGCTAGAATTAGAGTTACATATAACTAACATGAAGAAAATAGTACGTTTAGATTAAGTCGTGTATTAAGCAATTGAAGCAAGCAGCGTGAATCGTGGGAACATTAATTATTAATTAAATCGTGATATTTGTCTGTCGACTATTCGTGTTTATAGAGTGGCTCCTTTTTCAACGACCTTAGAGTCGTACACTATACTTTGTTTGTGTGGTTTGACAATATCAATACATCATAACAAAATATTGATATGTTGATAATTTCCTTCCCGCCTGACTTGATTATTGATGTAGTGGATTATCTTGAGACTCACAGCCAACGCCTGTTACATTTGCGTGCCATATTCCTCTGGCGAGAACACGAGATATACACCACAGCACGTGATGTACATACGGGTTACAATCAGTGGAGTACCCGGATGAATGTTGTCTTGGTCTCTGACGAAGATGTGTCATGTTTGACGTACTCTCTGAACATTCTCCATAAGATTGCCTGAACTTCATTACTGAGTGTTCATAAGGTAAAACTATTTTAATTGCTCTTGTCAAAGACATTATACATAGAGGCAATTTTACCAAAAATGCAGGCCTAAGAGATCCATACAAATATTGCTTCACATTTTTTACAAGGATTGTCCTCTGTGTGGAAAAACATACACTAATGCTAGTACTTTACTGTTGCATTTTTTTTAATGTGAAACTGTTATTGGGTTTAATCCAACAGATGTGTCAAGACATTGTAGATGATCACGAACTTTGCTCACTTTGGTACATGGACAATTTAAAACAATGTTAAATTACAGTTATGGGCCATTTTCCTCATTTAACCGATAGGTATAAGGTCTACATGTACAAGTATTTAACACAACGGTAAGTGTAATACAAGCATACTGAGTATGATACTTGTCATACATTGGACTTGGACACTTGTATTATATATATTTGTTTCTGATTTCATTCCTGACCGCTACTGTATACATGTACACTTTTCTTATTAATATTATTCAAAGCTTTACTCGCCGAAATAATTCTCACCAAATGTCTTTGTTGTCGTTGTTTGATTCAATACTGGTGTTATTAACGTAGAGTACAGCCATGCTGGTATCAATTGAAGCTAATAATCTCCCATGTTGACCACACGCACTGTCCAGTATCACCCGTATCGCATAGCGCCATGTTCCCAGGACTAATCACACCGTGTCACTGGTACTTCAACAACACCGTGTTACCTGTACTCCAGTGTCACTCCAATCACGTGTTCCAAATGTCAGCAGCATTGCGTCATCATAACCTAACATGTATGTTACCGTTATCAAAATAGCGATGTGTCATCCTTTCATCGGCAGCACTGTATCACAATAACATTTGTCACCCGTGAACCAGTAGCATTATGCCTTCATTCTTGTCCTTTGTCATCCGTGCCTCTGTAGCCCCGTGTCACCAATACTTTGTCACTGTGCCATCCGTCCCAAAGTAACAGGGTGTCACCCTTTCCCCATTACCACCTTGTCACCGTCAACCAGTAGCGCTGTGTCACCCTTTCCCAGTGACACTACGTCATCATTATCCCAGGTGAACTGTGCCATTCTTTCCAAAGTAGCACTGTTTCACCATTAATCTAGCAGCACTGTGCCAACAGTATCACAGTAGCACTATACGTATGCCATCATTATCACAGTAACACTATTTCATCAATACCCCAATAGCACTGTGTCCGTATAATTACCCTAGCGAATAGCCCCGTTTTACTCTTACTCCAATAGCACTGTGCCAGTACCCCCATTAGCAATACATACGGGCACCCAGTATAGTACACTATTCCATGCCACCAGTAGCACTGTGTCTAGGTACACGTACGGTCTGTAGACTAGAACTGACCAGTCAACTAGGTACTACTCAAACTACTGAACGCACCATTAACTGAAGTGACCCATCGCTGCATCGACGTGGACGTGATTGCTTATTTGGTAAGATCGATCATAGATCAGTGCTTTATGGATAGAGGTATACCCCAGGTAAACGTGAGGAGGTTTCATTGATAACGCTGCTTTATTTGCTCTTCCGATCGCGCTTACTGTTCACAATGTATGTCTAGGACGGGGCGACATATTAAAGTTTGAGGGGACTTGAGATTGTAGGGTTTATTGCTCGTGAACGTGAGGGGGGTCCACGGTTGTCAGAGACCCACTGTTATACACTTGGACCTACGTTTAGTGACGACGAACGTTTTGAAACTGCTACAAGGAGACAAGGGGATACCCTGACTGATGGTCGATGACGTGTGTCATTCCTCGGTTTGAGTAGGAGCGTACTACGGTATACTACGTGTTTATCTTTAGCGAGAGAGTACCAGTCGCCATAGTTTCCAAGAAAATGACATGATTTCTTTTGTTTGTGATCTAAAGGCACACCAGATGCAAACTACATGTCATTGAACGTTGAAAATGTGATCGACTGTACATATGGACTCAATACTATCTTGCCATCAGGCTGTTGAAAGTCAGCAGAACGTCCATGTATACGGTGACAGAAATAACATGTCACCTGGATCCTTCACCCTGGTCCGTCACCCTGGTCCGTCACCATGTCTCTGCTTGTTTCAGAAGGTGACAAAGCTGGCAAAACATTGTTGACATTGAGCTCATGTAAGTACGGAATCTACTGAACTGAGATGGTAACATTGAAGATGTTCAGACTGCAATATAATGGTGAGTATATATGTTTATATTACGTGATATGGAGTCACAGTAGAACAGAGTCACAGTAGAACAAAATCACAGTAAAACAGAGTCACAGTATAACAGGTACCGTAGAACCATCACTGCAGAACACTTACAGTAGAACAGAGTCACAGCTAGTACAACACATTAGAACAGTCACATTAGAACAGTCACAGTATAACAGAGTCACAGTAGAAGAGAATCACAGTAGAAGATAGTCACAGTAGAACAGAGTCACAGTAGAAGAGAGTTACAGTAGAAGAGAGCCACAGTAGACAGTAGAACATAGTCACAGTAGAAGCGAGCCACAGTAGACAGTAGAAGATAGTCACAGTAGAACAGTCACAGTAGAAGAGAGCCACAGTAGACAGTAGAACATAGTCACAATAGAACAGTAGAGTCAAAGGCCAAAGGAGAACAAAGTCAAGTTATCGTGGTGATCACTGACGGTGTCAGAATTCAGACATTTCTTTCTCTATAATACACAATCATATCAGTCTTTGCTAATTTCTCCTCGAGAATATATCACATGGTAGTATTATTTACAAAGTGAATACTTATCATTTAAAACATCTAGACGTAATAATACCTTACCCCAAATACACTCATCCATACGTTCCGTCTCATTGTCTAACCCATGATAACAATGGCTATTTCAATTGTCCATTGTTATGTATTTTTATTATGTAATCGTTACTGGATACCAGATCTATATCAGGAGATCACGATTACCAATATTTTGATTCATTACATATCTACATGTACATTACATATGTGTAATACCACCAGGACGTGTACAGGTAGGTGTGGGGTATTGGCAGTAGCATATTAAGACAATACATATTAACACCTAGATAACATGTACTGTCTTTGGAAATGTCACAGTCACTCATTCATACTTCATTACACGGGTTGCGTATCATGCCTTATTATCTGAGTGTGTAAAAAATTGACTGTAAATTTATGTATTCTCCATATCACTGTATGTGATTATTATGAGAATAAACTCTGTTCTGTTCAATTAGTAAAATGTATATTTAAACATCGATACTATGTACTATATTTGAACAATAATATTGAATTGTCAAGGTTACCTATTTTATTAGGATACTATAAAACTTAATCAGTAAGTAGTAAATGGTACACTCCGCTCTGTATCCTGTGTGTACTTGTATAGCTGTACATTCTACAATAACTTTACTTTAACGGGAGCGGCATTCGCTATTGATCTTCCCAATACAAATCAGAAATATTTTGTCTCAAGGAATTTCACTGAATTCATCTTAATATTGAATATCTTCATAGGAGTTGCTAAGAGCAACCCGAATTCAAAGCTCTGAATTTTTAACGGTTTCCCTGCTAAGACAAGAGTTAATGCTCATTTCTTCAGTGGCGTCGTAATAATACTTTGATATCAAGAAATAATAACTATACTAGGAGATATTACTTTCAGTATTTGCTGTTTTATCGTTGCCAAAGTACCGCATCTGACAAGGCAGGGTTGGGTGATAAATCTACACGTTAGTTACAGAATATCATGTGTACTTATTGCAGAGTTTGTCTAATCGTCGACTTTGTTCCGATGATAGGTTGACTATTACCCGTGTATGTTAATGTATACATGTGTGTGACAGGGTCATATGAAGCTTGATTGATAATCCATAATAGAACAAGCTTGCCTCCTGGATACCGTTTTCGATGTAGTATCGTTCAGACACCTGTAAGTGTTGAAGCAACAGTTCCATACTGGTTGTCGCTAGTAATGATTTACTTCTGATCCAACTGTCCGATGTATTGATGTATAGTCGTGTTTATTTTATTAAGCCACCTTATCCGACGGTATTGCGCTCTGCTATGTCGTGTATCGGCACGCTATGTCGTCAGATATACGCCTATATACCGGGTATACATCCAGACCAGGCGATACAGAAGCCACCTAAAGTATGGCTCAGGATTGTGACGACGAGAAGCAACTGGGGAAAAAAGCACGTAACATCTAATAAGCCATTATTGAAGCGCAGACAGATCGTCTCTAGGGACAATATAATGGTGTTCTTGTCTGAGTATTTGTACGGTAGGTTTATTAGCCTGGTCGACTCTCAAGAACCGTCTTCCTTGTCTGCTTTCAAGAGATTTCGTACAGTGGTCTCGCTAGTACTCCATGGGTGTATAATTAATTACCTGTATGTTCGTTCAGTGGGCTATGCAGATAATAGTCCAATACTTAATACAATACCGATAGATTCCAGGTGTAGTCAGCAGTGTTCAAATATATTTGCAAGTGTTCTGTACCACTGTGAGTGGTTAGAAATAAAGTTGATTGGAAGTTGAATAATTGTGTTTCTGTAGTGTTGGGATACTGGCCTGCGTTCTGTAGTGTACAGGTATATAGCTACTGGCAAGTGTTCTGTAGTGTATGTAGTGTTCAAATACTTGCAAGTGTTCTGTAGTGTTCATATACCTGTAAGTGTTCTGTGCTATCTATAGCTTTCGACAAGTGCTGTGATATACTGCTTGTGTACAAAGTAGTGCACATCATTGTTGGTCAAATATTTATCACCATATACGGGCTCCCACGGGAGATAACGTCAGTAGGACAACAATGTTATTCTACAGGTGATAACGCTTTTCGAAATCACTGATTGGTTATGAATT
>JAUTBT010016525.1:9201-22254 GCA_032361225.1 Lepetodrilus schrolli
CTGCAAAACTGTACTACAAGGGCTGCAGGTTTATTTCTGTAATTAAAGAGAAGTACCCCACCACCTCACCCCACCCCCCACCCCACACACACACACACACACATATACACACACACATACACACACACACACACACACACATACACATACACACCTGGAAGCTGCAATTTTTCAGGAAGTAAACCCCAGTAAAAAATTAAAATAAAAAGGAAATGATCACAGCTGCATAGTACATGGCATCACAGCATCCATAGAACTTATAGGAAAGTTGTGTCGTTTTTCAGATGCGATTATGACATAAAACATTTAAGATTTATTATGTTTGGCAATGGCCTGTCTGAAAGTGATGCTCTTGAACAAGTTACATGAGGAATGCCATGTAAACATATTTTTTTTGTTTTTCGGACACTGCTCCATATTACCAAAACACTGTCTGTTTTATTGCCTTTTAAAATATTTTTAACATCTTTTAATGTTTTCAATGTTTTAAATATTTTTTAATATTTTTAATATTTTAAATATTTTATTATAAAATGTAATGCAAACATATTTTTGTATTCAATACTAAACTGCCTACAGTACAGCATTTTATTCAAGCCGTTTATAAATGTGTTTTACCCCTCGTAAGACTGTAGACAAAATGAGCAGGATAACATAGTCTATTTCAATTTTGTTTCAATTTGTCATTTAATAAATCCTGGATCAGTGTTCTCAAAAGTTACCTTTCCGATGAGATCATGATAGGATGTGCTGTCTGTAGAGTGGCAATTCAGTTATCATCCTTGGTCTGTCAGTACAAGCCGATGTTGCGGGTTTCCTCCTGCCCTAAACTGACAAGCCATACTATGAGTGAAAGAATCTTGAAAGCAGATCCCAATTCAATTAAATCACAATTCAATGAGAAATAAATACATAAAAAATTATTAAAGCTGTAATTGATCTGGCAATAAAACAGACATAAATGTGAAGCTCGACACTAGAAGTATACAAGACAACATTAAAATGTATGACTACTACACAATGTCAAAAAAATGGAGATGTATTGAAATGAATTTCCTGTCGTCTTTTTATGCAGATCTTGGTGAGGGGGACATCTGAAGCCACTGATGCTTTAGCGGACTACTGTAAGTCCCAGTCCATCGTACAGGGAAACGTGTTCACTCCGAGGATCGGAGAGATGATAGACGCTACCACTGAGAGTCATATCTACCAGGTAAGCAGCGTTTGTTAAATATACTAAGCGCACAAAATAAAGGAACCCTATTCAGGAACATGACTGATTTGGGGGTGGCAGTGTAATGGTATGGAGTGGGATTACACACAATCTGAGATCAGATTTGGTTATCATCTGTAGCAACTTAACAGGTCAGCAATACATTGAAGAAATCTATAGGCCCGTTGTTGTTTCCATGGCAGAACTGGATGAGATTTTGTCTTTCAAGATGACATTGGCCATCCCCAAAAGACGTGCATTGTAGTTAATTTAATGGGCCAGAAACGCATTACTTTACTCACTTGGCCTGGACAATCACCAGATCTCTCACCTATTGAACATTTGTGGCAAGAAAAATGTTGGTATCGATTTTAGACTGATGTATCATTGTTAAAACTTGAAAAGGATGTAACATATAATAAGGTATCTATAATAAGGAGAACCCAGTTGTTGTTGCTATACCATGTGGACTCATAATACACGAGGACATTTTATGTTTGAATTTGGAAACAAGGTTTTATGCTACCAGTAGTCATTCACGTGACACTCGGCCATTACAATGATGGATTGTTTTTTCTGTAAAAACTAATATTGGACACAGAGATATCCTACAATCAGGGTTGCCATGTTGGAGAAGCCGCTTACCGGGTATTAATGTTACAGTATAAAAAGAAGATGTACACCAATAGAATGTTGTACATTTTGTACTCCTGTAGACAACTAGTAATACTGGGAACAATTTGTAGCATGAAATTTCTGTGAAGATTATGGTGTGCTGTTAGATGACGTACGTGTTCAGGGATTGCTCCATATACGATAGCATATAGGGGCAGGTGGTAGAACGTTTGGACTTCGGAGCCAATGGCCCCAGGTTCTAATCACATCCCAGGAGCCTGGCTTTCAATGTTCACGAAAGTTACATTTCTGATGCGATATTGCAGGTTTTCTGCTGCCCTAAGCTGACAAGTGAAAATATAACTGAAAAAATCTTGAGAGTGGCTCTGCAATTTAAAAAAACAAGATAGGCCCAGGAACATTGCCCCAGATTCCTGATGCAACATTGAGCAACTAATCATTCACTCACTCATGTGAAATATCAACTATTTATGCTTATTAAATTTAGAAACAATTTAGTAATGTGGATAGTAATTGTATATTCATTGTTAAATACATCGAAGGCAAATTTATCTACTTTTTTTTTTTTAATCAAATCAATACAAAATTTGTCCAATGTCTTTGACAAGGAATAGTATATTTGTATTGCTAATTACATCTGAGGCAATGTTATTTTTATTTTGTAAAATATTTTTTTTAAATGTTATTTATGATACTATTTTCAAAATGTACCAAGAAAAGTGAGAAATCAAATCAAAACTAAACTTGTCTAATGTCTTCGACAAGGAATAGTATATTTGTATTGCCAAATTTCATTCTTCATGTAGAAAATTCAATTTCAACTCGAAAATTAACCCATCAGTCTTCAACTTTACATTTTTATTGCAGTTGAGGATGAGAGACCATCTGGTGACGTCGCTGGTCTTCTCTAAGGCTCGTGACATCGAGCTGGCGTGGATCGACGGGTATCTGAACATGACTGGTGACAAGACAGACACGGGTGCCATGTTCGAAATCGACGAAGGAGATGCAATCGACAAAGAAAAGAGGATGTTGAAAGGTAAATATTTTTTAAAATCAGTTGGGAAAAAAATAAACTAATAAATGACATATGTCCTTTTTTTTTTTTTTAAACAACTGATTTTTTAAAGTTTATGTGTACTTTGTATTTACTGATAAAATTTGGTTTACTTTTATTGTGGGTTTTTTCTTCTATTTTTTCGTTCTTTTGTAACTGATATTAAAAAGAATACTTTTTTCATGGACTTTTGTATCCGTTTTTTTTTTTAAACTCCTAAAAATTAAAAAGAAGTAAATTTACATGGGATATTGTTTGTATTTCCAGCCATACAGGACGACTCAGATGCTCACGATCTTGTTCCAACATTGGAGTCATTCCCTCCTGCACAGGTAAGTCTAGTACAGTGTTGGATTGGCCACCTGATTTAGAAAGTAAATAATTTTATGTACATTTCTGTCCCTTATTATATCATTGTCTGTATTCAATCATATACTTAAATTTTAATCAAATTTTGTTGGCATATTTTTCATGCTACATTTTATTTTATCACATTCATAGTATTATTAAATATTATCCGTCGCATATCAGTGAAAGATTCCCGCTGCGACACAAAACAGTAATCTACTCACTCACTTCTATACATACGTCTGATTCCACAGGTGCCTGTCCACACGTCGGTGTTCATCAACGAGCCCAAGCTGTCAGACTTCAAGATGGTGCTGCTCCAGGAAGGAATCCCCTGTGAGTTTGTGGCCGGAGTCCTCATCTGTAACAACACCGTGGCCGTCAGAAGAGTAAGTGTGTCTGTCTGTCTGTCTGTCTGTCTGACTGCCTAGTGGCCTGATTCTGTCTGATTGACTATCTGTCTGACTGTCTGTCTGACTGTCTGTCTGACTGTCTGTCTGACTGTCTGTCTGACTGTCTGTCTGACTGTCTGTCTGACTGACTGTCTGTCTGACTGTCTGCCTGACTGTCTGTCTGTCTGACTGTCTGTCTGACTGTCTGACTGCTTGTCTGACTGACTGTCTAACTGCCTGGTGGTCTGACTGCCTGTCTGTCTGATTTCCTGTATGTGTCTGTCTGACTGCCTGTTTCCCTGCAGTTCTGTCTGCCTATATCAATTTCAATTTTTCATTTTGTATATCCACTTATCTGTATCTTTATCTGTCTACCTTATTGTCTATCAATTTTTATTTACCCTACCTTCCTGTCTGTTTGTTTATTTGTCAGTCTACCTGCCTGTCTATCAATTTCTATTTTCCCCCCTTCTGTCTGTTTACCTATATATTGGTATATCTTCTTTTCCGTCTGTATTTCTAATTCCCTATCAATTTCTGTTACAAAACGTTTATTGAGTACAAACTCACTCATCTCAAAGTTTTGTTAACAAATCCTCATATAAAACTTGAGCTTGAGCATGAAATCGTTCTCAAAATGTTTTGTAATCCCATGGTCTGTCTTGTTTATGAAAGATACATAATAAAATGCGGGGTTTTCTTTTATTGTAATTGAATTTGTCTAAACACGTCTCTGTCTAATATCAAATTTAATCCAATATTTAAATCTTTGATTTATTGGTCTTATTTATATCTAAATGGAATGAAATTGTCATGAAAATCAAATTGTTTTATAAATTACCACCCCCCCAAAAAGTTATTCTTTTTTAAATTACCACCCAAAAACTACTTTTACCGACTCTACTTAATTCTGATTCTATACCTATTTTTTAAAAACATTCATAAGGGTTAACTTTGTTATGAGTATGGCTAGATCCTATCTACAGACTTATTAGTCTTTGTCAAAGATATTGGAGGCTTTTTTTCCTCTCCAATTTTTATGATTTTCGTTTGCATTTTTTGAAAATTTGCCTCTTCAAAAATGTTTTGAAAAAAATCTTTATAAAAATAGAAAACAAATTGTTGCCATTTACTTAAATGACTTTGAGGATCAAACATACACAGGCTCTTACAGTGGATCATCATTATACCGGGTACATACAATTTACATCAAAGGAGCAGGACAGCAGACAGGTACTTAAGGACATAGCAATCACAGCAAAATCTGTCAGGTGGCCTCTTCCAGGATCCTGGTTTCATCACATAATGGGCGAAAGATTCCAACTATGATGTAATTTTTTTTAGTTAACCCCAGGATCCCAGCCGGACACCGTCCTCGGCCGTCCTGGTGTATTCTTGAACATCCACGTTTGGTATTGGTTCTTGTTTGAATACTATCCCCCAAGTCTGCCACCTTCTCTGCAGTGAACACGGCCCTGTTCTACAGGGTATCCTTTCACGAAGCTCTCTTATCGACTTAGACAATAACGCTAGCTTAGCCGATAGCTAATACACTGCAAAGAGAGTGCTATGGTCTCTTTGCGGATGAGAGAGCATTGTTAAAGGGTACCCAGAACAATAGCTACAAGATTTGCATCTCAGATACATACATTGAGCTATAGCTGTAATGGTGCCACAACCATTCTGTAGAACGGAACCTTGCTCAAGATGCAATCATTGGTCTTGCTGTAGGGCATGGTAATTATGTTTTCTATGGTTAAGTGCATTTGTGTCAATCTTAGTTCATCTGTACCAGACTGCTACCTTCTTTGTATGTCAAAAACTATGGGTTGTAGCAGGGATTTTTCCCCCCATTATGAGTAGACAAATAAAAATACTGTCAGATTCCGAGTTAATTCACAGCTCAACTCCTTTCAAATTACTGCCGCCTTTCCTGTTTGGAAATTGGTGATAGATTACCACTACAGAATGGATTTCCTGTAATTATATAGAGATTACGGAGACAATGTAGAATTGGATTACTACATGGTGGCTAAGACTGGCATTGGTGTAATGCCAACATGTGGATATACATATTCACTTGACATGACGACATGACATGGAATAGTTGTCATGGTTATCTGTGATACCAGTAAGATATATATTTGTTTTTTTACTAATTTTTTTTATGATATTAAATTTGTTTTGTTATTCATGGCATGTGGAACATTTGTTTCCTGACAGAATCACGTATGGCGTAAACAAGATAAAAAAGCATCGAGATATAGAAAAGAAAAAATGGTATTATGATGGGTTTTTGTTCACGAGGACAAGTAGGTTTACTGCTGTCATTTGAGTAGTTTTTTTAGGCAAGTCTTCAGTGAACTAGTAACATTGTCAGACCTAGCCCAGCGGCTGTATTCAGTATTGGATGAGTTTTGAAATTGACTTGTCACCTAAAAATACATGTTTTTGTTTTTAATTATATTCTGTGGTGACTTAAGCAGAATTCAAGTGCACTGTCAATGGCATTATTCAGTTTCTACCAACTATCATTTATCATGTATATAAGTCTTTAGGTGACTTTAATCACTTTTATAACTTTTCAAATATTTAATATGGCTCCAGTTTATCATTTTTAAAACCAAGCATTTGCTAGGTATTTGTTTTTCATGCACAAGTTTGCAAATTTAAATCTCACATATTATAGTGTAACATACAGAAATGAAAACTAATAAAGTTATTGTAAATGCTTAAACATATCACATTTACATATTCGCAATATCTGATGCCACAGTTGCAATCTGTTAGAATGTCAATTGGCTTTACATGCAACGTTATCAGGTCAATGTTTACTGACAATTCGTCATTGGACTGGGGTAGTACTCTAGATATCTCATTTAAGTACCTCTTGGTATTTGGGGATATTTTCAAATTTTCCTTTAAATTTGAGACTAGTTCATATTGTGGGGATTGGAGGGTGTCTGTGCAGATAGGTGGCACTTAGATAGGTGTGGATCCTTTTTATTTTGCCCATTTATTCTGGAAGTATTTGCTTTTATTGTACTTGAATATGTCTAGGACACACATTAAGACTGACGACTTCATGATGGTATGATATTTTTCAACGTTGAAGGCATTCTGTCGTTTCGATTTGTAATTATTTTGTATAAGGCCATAGTTATTTGATTCCCTGGTTTATGGATCCGCCAACCCAATTTCTAACTATGGCCTAATCTGAGAATAAATTTGGCCACTTTTGTTTAATCCACTTTAATTCATCTTCAAGCCACAAAATTAAAATGCCTCATTATTTGTGACCATCTAACCATAAGACCTTAACTTTTTTCGTTCAATTAGTTTCTACTCAAGACTTTACTTTTGCCACAAAGTCCAACAATCTATCACTGCACTACCACCCAGTGTTAAACAGTATGTTGCTATAACCAGGCATGACAATTTTCTGCGGATCCACGGAAATGCGTTGATTTGTTTGTCCAGGGGTTGACGACTGACAACACGGGCTTGTTTTCCACTGAAATCACATTTTTCTGTTGCCATGTTTGTATGACGCTAAATGCTTTATTTATTGTAATTCCAGAACGAGGCTGGGAGGATTCAGTTGGAAGGAGCGTTGTGTGATGACTATTATGTGATTCGGGACTTGTTGTATCAGCAGTATGCCATCGTCTGATGTCTGAAATGGTTGTGTCATCATCGTCTGATGTCTGATGTTGTTGTGTCATCATCGTCTGATGTCTCCAGCTCTGTGTCGCCCTTTTCTTTCAACAAGTGAAAACCTTTGATCACCGATGACCTGACAAACACCCTGGTCTGATCCAGGTTTACCGTTATTAGGAGCGGCAGTAACAGCATTATTATCATCATCATCATCATCTTCATCATCATTATCATTATCATTATCATAATCTTCATCTATGTTATTGTCAAGTCATCACATTTCTTCCAAGCAGGTTTATTTCTTGATGAAACTTGATGATCATGCAGAAGATATGTCATAATAATCATCATCATTATAATTGTTGTTGCCACCATCATCATCATCAACATCATCATCATCAACAACATCATCATCATCATCATCATCAACACCACCAACATCACCACTAGCTCTATTATCAGTTGCCATCATGTTTCTTCCAAGCATAGTTTTGTTCAATTGCTGATTATGCAGAAGATATATCAAATACAAATCACCATTATCATCATAATTATTGTCGCCATTATGATTGTGGTGCCAACAGATGACATTATGTTAAAATGACATTGACAGGAGATGGCATTGTAAGGAGATGACTTTGTAAGAATATGACATTGAAAGATATTGTGAGAAAATTACATTGTATAGTAACATTATAAGTAAATGACATTGTAAGGAGATGACATTGTAAGAAAATGACATTGTAAAATAACAAATAAAACGGTATTGTATGGTAACAAAAAAGATGATATTCTAAGGAAATTATGTTAAGAATATGACAATGTAAGCATTTGATTAAACATTAATGTCCACCGTCTGTGAGACTGGAGGTTGTGGATGTGTTGCCATGATGGCATTCTATAGGTATATAGCTTCTTCTACTTGAATGGAACAGGCCATAACAGTGTGTTTACCACATGTATTTATAAACATTTGGCAATTGAAATTACAACAGAATATAGGCATTATCTTTTTCGTTTTTTTTTCTTCTTCTTCCTTTTTTTATTTTTTTTGGGGTGTGTGTTGGAAGGTGGGGAGGGGGTGAATAGTGGCTGGTTACAATCATGTAATATGTAATATAGGCCAAGTATAACATCTGGCCTGTGTTTTATGAAAGTGGCGTAGGAGTAGTCTTGGCAATTATCACCTGTTGTAGTAAAGCCATGGCCTAATCCCTGATTTATGCATGGATTGAAGTACAGCCGCTTTGTGAAGTCGAATGTGTGTTTGAAGTACATTATTATTTCTAAAGTTTTGTGAAATAGTTCATTGTAAATTGTTTTTTTGTTTTTTGGTTATCCAAGCATTGTGGATTTTAACATGAGTGATCCAAGTCACCTTTTTGTTTTAATGCCATCATGGTTGTAATATAAGATAACAATTATTTTCTGCGAATGTTTGTAAATGCCAATTGCCAATATGTGTTATTTACAGTTGAGATAATTATACATGTATTTGTAAATACTTGGGTTGAATATCTGAGACCATTACTGCTGTCAGACTTTTGATCGAGTTCTATCAGCAGTGTTATGTAGTATTTCACACACATCGCACGTATTTCCAATGCTCTGATCAGATGAGGGGCTCATGAGGAATTGTGTGTCACATTCTGTTTCCTATCACATGATGTAATTTAGAGCAGTGATGTCAAAAATTAAATAAACAATTTCACAACATTATAGAATTATTTCTTTTTACCTTTGACAGTAAATTAAGCCATGTGGTCTTTGACAGCAGAACATGCCTGAAAACAAATCCACACACATGTAAGCATGTCGATTCTATAATATGCCAACCAGGGGTCTCCTGTATGAAACAGTGTAACTCTATGTTAACCATACCTCCAACCTTAGCCACTGCCTATGCAATGGTTACTAATGGGGGTTACCTTAGAGTTATGCTGGTTCGTACCAGAGCGCCCAGCCAGCAAGTAAGGAGTCCCAGGACGATTCCTTTTTGAGTGTATTTTTCATGCTTAGTCCCCAAGAAGCACCACATGCCTTCCGCTGGCTATTAAGAAGGTAATCAACATTGGGGAATACGAGAACAGAGATGTCTTGCACGTGACACATGGCTTGGGATTGCCAGGGGACTTATTTATACAAATGCTTCCATTAATATTTATCCCTATTAATAACAAATTGCAGTACACTGCCAAGGACAGTTTATGCACCAGAGGCCATGGTGATGGTATTTACACGGGGATAATGGAAAAGGCAGAATGGGGATATAAAATATTACAAAGAATGATAGCTGTTAATAGGTGTGCCTTTGAATTAGATGTTAGTATGATTGAGACAAGTGCAAATATTGGTCATGGGGACGACCAAATATAGTGGAATCGCTGGAATGGTTCGGTTGCAGGGGATGTTTTAAAGGCATACAATCATGGATTGTTTACATATTTCATGGTCGCACATATTTACCTGAAAGTATGTACCTTTGATTTGTCTACACAAATATTTTGGGTAACAAGTTACATTTTTCACATGTACCACTGGTTTTCAATATTGTCATATTTTATATATATTTTTTGTGTGTGTATCTATTGATAACAAATACGAAAATATTGAAAACAAGTGGGGCATGCAGAAAATGCTGCCAGTGTTAAATTAAATTCCCACCTGATTATCAACGATCACATCGCAGGAAATTTGCAATAGGAACTGTGGGTGGTAGTGCAGTGGTAGAACGTTGTATTTCAGAACCCGCCCTGGGGGCCCGGCATCAATGTTCGCAAAAATGACCTGCAACACTTAGTGCTACAGGTCTCCTACAGTAGCATGACGAGCTGTGATATGAGGGAACTATTCTTGAAAGTTGCTATAAACTCCAGTTCAAAACAGGAAGCACATACACCTTAAAATGACCTTTGGATGGGTCCATGATAACAGATATAATTCACTTATCAAAAATGAAAAACTTTTTAAAACGACAGACATTAGACACATGTTTTCTAGTTTTTTTCATTATCCATTATAGAATTTTCTTTATAAAAAGAACTGCAATGGGGACTGCAATTCCAATCAGACTGGAGTCTCTCTATAACAAGAGATGCAATGTTTTTCTGGTAATCATTTACAGCATGAGCGATTCAATTATGGAGATGTTTACTTAAGGATTGACTGAATTACTGAGCAAATTGGTCGAGATTTAATGGATTTAGTGGTCTTAACAAGGCGCATCAATTGTAATTAATAGTTTTCGAGCTGAGCATTAATATTTACATCAAACGGTTGGTGATGGGTCACGATCAGTCACCTGTCAATCAAGAGGGACTGATTAAGCATTTTTTTTGTTCATTTTAAGCTTGAATACATCACTTTTTGTAATGTGAGTAATTGAGATATCAGGGATTTAGTTTATATGTATTGAGACTTCAATGAACGTAAAATAAATGGCAATCGGTCATTAGTAATAGAATACTCAACACATTGGTGAAAAAGATTATAATTCTATTGAGACGAGCTTGGAAGCAGTTACGTCATTTTGCAATGACGTCATTCAAGTCGTGGAAGCCGTCATAGACTGGTTTCGTTTCCTATTTGCGCTGAACTTTGTGCAGTTACCTTCCTTTTTCAGTACAAGTTTGTTATTTCAAAAGCAGATCTGTGGGAGATATAAAAACGCGAGCCTGGTGAGATTTTATTTATCACTTAATATCATTCTTAAGTCTTCCAAGAAGAAAAATAGCACTTTGAAAACACTTTACTGGGAAGTCAATGAATAAGCTGATATGAATTTACATTGTGATGTCATAGCATTGATATGATATTGTGATGACATCACAATAGGTAGACTGTTTGGCAACAGTTGACATTTCATTGCATGCCCGAATTGACCAATTTTAACTACTGCACAAAATATATAACTGATGTTTACGCTATGAATAGTTTGTTATTTAATAAAACTAATGCTGTTGAACAATGTAATTAGAAAGTTAAATGTTAATGAATGACATTCCAACATTATTCTACTGTTAGTTTCCCTATAATTGAATTTAATCGTTAGATGGTGATGACATTGAAAACATTTAATAGAGTACAAGGAATGTGATATTTATAAATGTGGGTTATTTCAGCTTATTTGTCTCTTATAATGGTTAGAATTGTTACCAAATTAATCACTTCTCAACAAAATATACACATGGTATACACATGAAAATACATTACATATTAAAGTTTGATGAGATAAGCAAGAACAATTTTAAAAGAGATAAATACGGTATCGTTGTTACTCTTTTATTGGTGGAAAGAAGTCAAATTGGATTATCTGAAATGTTTAAGAGATATTTCTTATAGACGATCGTCTTCTTGAAAATCCTAGAGCAGTAAGACATACATCTCAAGAATGTCAAAGAAGAAATGATTTGTTAAAGGGAACACGTTTATCTAACTCTCTCCATGCTTGTGGCAACAGAAGATGCCCTATGAAGCTGCCTGTGCCTAATCTAGCAGGAAGATGGTTAATGTATCTTTGTTCTAGACAATTGTCTCGTTGAAAGTTTTGGTGTCTATGTTCCCCAGAAAGTCCCGTTACACAGAACGACGGTAACGCTACGAGAGTCGTAACTCGTATAGATACGCTAGCATATTTGGAACTCTCGTAGCACTGCGGTCATTCTGTGGAAGAGGGCCTTCTGACGAAAATGTGCAGTAAAACTAAAGACGCAGAGAAGTTTCATTAATCTAAATTGTTATCGTAAGCACATCTGGACATTATAATACTATCAGCAACGCTGACACTTTAACATTTAAACTTCCATCAAGTATCTTATTATAGATTGGAGCATTCTGTCTGAGACAACACGATCTACAATTTTACTTGTAAACAAAATATTATTTAAAAAAATAGAATATACTAGTATTGATGTTTTACTATTTCATGAGTTAACTTTCTGGAAACTTATTTCAAGAGGTTGTATTCAAAAGCTAGCTCTGGCTGCGTATTATTACTTATTTAAAATTGACTAATTGACTAGTAACTATATGTATTTAAGAGTTATAATACCAGTAGTTATTACAATTCTATCTCATTCATGTATGTTAAATCTAGTCACTGTAATTTACTGAGTATATATGCACACTTCAATTTTGATATTAAATCTATTAAAATTACATTGCACGGAATAATCGATTATAAAGTGGCAATGTTAGATATGTCGTCTTCTACTGCAATAATCGATATATCATATTCATTTAGGTTTTGGCTCACATGTCAATTTACTTTACAAATATCCATTACACCTTTCGAACTATGATATTTTCAGAATATCATCCGAATATATTTCGGAAACGGACTTTTTTTTATTAATTATAGACTGTCTGCATTGGCTGTGTAACTAAGTTAATAATGAAAGTTATATACTTGAACACTACTTAACTTTCAACATGACTACATTCAATCCATAATCCATGCCGCCGCTAACGTTTGGTAAGAAATAAGAATGCAGTGGCGCTTCCACCCAACCAAGAAAAGAAATTATCATCCCAATATTATTATTGAAACGCATAGACGAACCAATACATTTTTCTCTCTCATTTTCCTGCCATGAATTTAAGAGACGTTTGTTTGATTTAATTTTTAAATCCACTTTCAAGATTGTTTCACTCACATTATGGCTTGCAGGAATATGTACTGCTTGTACTAGTCTGGATTTCCACCAGTTTTTATAGTGCTAGCTCACTTGGAGGTATATCATGCCGCA
>JAUTBT010016536.1:0-41823 GCA_032361225.1 Lepetodrilus schrolli
GAGGGGGGAGAGAGAGAGAGAGAGAGAGAGAGAGAGGGGGGGGGAGAGAGAGAAAGAAGAAGAAAAGAGAGAGAAGAGAGATGGCGAGAGAGAGAGAGAGAAGAGAAAAGAAAAAAGATAGAGAGAGAAGAGAGAGAGGGAGAGAGAGAGAGGGAGAGGGAGAGAGAGAGAGAGAGAGAGAGAGAGAGGGGGGAGAGAGAGAGAGAGC
This sequence comes from Lepetodrilus schrolli, assembly GCA_032361225.1. Lineage (NCBI taxonomy): Eukaryota > Metazoa > Mollusca > Gastropoda > Lepetellida > Lepetodrilidae > Lepetodrilus > Lepetodrilus schrolli. The sequence goes on from JAUTBT010016536.1 coordinate 209, forward strand.
AGTAATGTTGACACTTCAAGTAGTGTTTCTTGTTCCATTTAGTTCTTATAAATTCGAATTAACATAATATATGACGACTAATAGAGACAAATTCCAAGTACATCCGCCATGCTGGTCTACCTAGTATAGCGGAGTTAAATCAATCGGCCTATATGCAAGATGATATAACATGAAACAAACCAGATAGATATATACTGACACGTCATATCATCTCATTCACAAACGACATTCACAAGCGGGATTGCATATATTATAAAACATTGGGCCTAGTTTTTTTTTAAAGATACAGGTATTATAGTCGCTGTGCAGTTAGAGATCCAATTCAACGTTAAGATGATGGCATGTCATATGAACAGCCCTGTGCTCGTATACAATTCCGCCTACTATAATGTTGGCCTAACTATGAGATATTGATTTTTCAATAAAAATTCTTTGATGCAAATATAGGCTAAAGCTTCATCGATCCGGTATTTTTCATGAATTTTGTTGTCTACTGGGACCAAACATGATAAATCTGGGGTCTATCCTGCCTGTGTACTGAGAGATACAAACGAACAATTCCCTAATTGTCACAAATTAAATTCTTCGTGTCTGACGAGATTATGTGATGGACATAAAGACTACGCAGGACCTATCTAGACTGCACAGTTGTTAAAACATATGATGTTTATACCAGTCGTGTTTTTACGAAGTTACGACAACGAAGTAACGACAAATATCATCAGGCTTGCATCCTCTATACAAACAGTTCGTAGAATGCCTGTACCTTCATTCAACTGTACTGTGGAATGAATAAAATGAGCGGATCGCCTTATAAAGCAGAGGATGGCTGGTTTGACGCGGCTCTGCTAACATCGGTAACATTCCAACAAAGAATTCCGCTGGTTCATAACGGAACGTGTATAGCGAGTAAACCCTGTACGTAGAATATGAAGAACCACTAATAAACGTAATTATTAATAACACTTGTCACTTACGGAGAAAATAAGTGAATTAATGAATGAATGAGTTAGTGCTATACGTCGCGGGCGGGAATATCTCACTCATACGCGACGACTATAATTACTATAATTACTAATTAGAGATGCAAGAAAATAAAACAAGCATGAAAGTCATGCCATAAAGATAAGAATAAAATATAAATGAAGACGTAGAACACTGAATAAGTTGCATTCGTCAATCAGCGAAACCGAGTTCTGGCAAACCAGGAAAACAGCGTGAACTAATAGCCTACGGTGTTCTAAAACAAGATGATATGCGGTAGGGCAATACAATGTTGGCCACAAGTTTCATCGAGAATTATATATATTATTATATTTGTTTATTACTAATATTAGGAACTCTTGTTTTTTCATGAGATAAATGCGTAATGAGAGTGACTAAATTCATATTGTATAAACCTAAAGAACTGATGATCCTACACCACGTACAGTGATTGCCGCCCTTCCAAATGATCTGTTATCGATAAATCAGTCCATTTTCCGAGCAGTCAGTTTGTAAATTTACATAGACTGCTAGGTGAGCAGAAGCGTGTGACCTCTCAGCCGTCTGACTCTGGACCAATCAGAGAGTATTCTTCCAACCACGTGACTAACATAGTATCTGTAAATCAACAAACTGACTGCCCGGATTGTTGATGTACATATACTATGTTACCAAACTGACTACCCGGTCCCCCTGCCCCAAACAGAGGCAACAGCCATGCCAAGTGGTAAATAGAAAAAGATGATGCTAAGACATCCAAAGCTTTCATTCCCCCTTACCACTCATGCGTCCCAAGGTGGGACGAGTCTGCCGAAATCAGAAATGTTGGAAGGCGACTGTAATACACCAAACTAACTAACTGCCCGGATTTATCATTTGTAAGGAAATCAATTACTGTACGTGGCATAGGATCATCAGTTCTTTAGGTTTATACAATATGATTTTAGTGTTTGAGTCACTTTAAAATGTAGGAACAACAATTATTATAAGTTACGTATTATTTATTTCGTGAAGTGAAATTATTGAACATGATCGATTACGCTTATCCGTTCGAAAACCGGGAACCCGAGGTTAATATATTTTGTCCATTAAAACTGTGATTATATAACTATATTTTACGAATGCTTCAGGAAATATTTCACAGGGTTTGCCTGGATTTTACCAGCGGTTGTACAACTTGTAGATAAACCTTTGGCCCTCATGTTGCCTTTTGTCCGCCATGTATTACGTAATTGGCTAAGAAGTTTATTGACAAACAGAGACATCGTCTATCTATCGGATGTGTCTATCCAGAACTGCTCTACCAACGATATGTCGCACAATCTCAAGTCATATTCCAATGGTATGTATTTGCATTTGATTCACTCCCTCATGTAAAACAATCAAACACATTTTCAAAGTTCAGATCTCCAACTGTGAAATTACCTAAATACTATGAACAAGGAAATCGAAAATTAAATATTAAACATACGAAACTGAGAAATTCCGTTAGCCAACTGAATTATGATTTGTATAAATTTGGTATGATTGATGATTCGTCTTGTAATAGTTCTTGCCTCTTTAATTGTTGTAAAAATACTCTATTATTGATTTTGGAGTGAGAATTTAATGACTGTGACATTTGTTTATGAATTGCATCAATGGAGACATATACAACCTGTAGAAAGCATAATTTCTTCTGAAATCATAGGTTACTGCAGAATTAGTATTATTCAGGAAAATATTCATAAATTTGATTATATAAGCTATATCATATATCATAATATGTAGTACATATTACAGGATCTTTGTTCCCAAGTATGTCGCCCGGCATGCTTCGTCTGTACAGCATGCGGTTCTGTCCCTTTGCTCAGAGAACTCGCCTGGTTCTGGAATACAAACAAATACCGTGAGTGGGGTTTGTTTTGTTGGTTAAGGTTGTGGGGTTGGGGTTGTTTTTTTGTTTTTTTTGGGGGGGGGCATTTCCTTCACACAACTGCACCCATGCAAAACATGCATAATTTGCCCATGTTGATCAGTGGAGTAGAAATGCAGTTTATACAGTACCGGTACAATGGTGATTTCATAGTGGTATGCTTTAGAGTGGGAGTAGAACCTGTAACAGCTGTAAATTATGATATTATAAAACTGATGCACAGGAACCAAGGGAGATAACTTGCTGTATAACATATAGATACTGCAAACTATCTCACCTTGCTATGACCCTGTTGTATTATTTAAACATCCCATGCAGTGTTCAAACATAGAACTATTCATTTTGTAATCTCACTAAAGTGGAAGGTTCAGCAAAACGATGATGCTGAAGCTTTCCTGGCACTTTGGAATCATCTTCTAACGATTCATTCAATAGTTGTTGCCAGTCATCACAAGCTCTGCTTCCGGGTATCTCCGGTTGACTCCAGCAAAGCAAAGGTTAAACTTTCAAAAAGGCAACATTTTCTAAAGTATTTCAGCTCGTATTTTGAAACCTAGCATACAATACTATCCAATATTATTCTTTATCTTCTCCAAGCTCTACCTGTATCTACACATTCTGTTCCTACAGCTACCAGACCATCAACATCAACCTGAAGGACAAGCCTGACTGGTTTTTGTCTCGGAATCCCCTGGGTCTGGTTCCTGTGCTGGAGCACGACGGCCGGGTGGTGTACGAGTCGCTGGTGTGTGACAACTACCTGGATGAGGTCCACCCTGACCCCAGACTCGGTCCCAGCGACCCCTATCTCAAGGCCAGGGACATGATCCTGAGACACACATCCTCCAATGTTAGTGCATGACACCTTCCTTGGTATCAACCAATTCGCACATACACACTTTGAAAATATGACATACATTCATGTATAATCTATGTATTACGGTATGCGTATATGGTTTAGTTATATTTGGATATCTTCTGATCCAGTACATGTACAATACTTTTTAAGTAGCAGGTGCCAATTTCTCGAAGCTAACTTGAGTTTGAGATTTTGCTCAGCTGGGATTTATCCCATTGACTCGATCATTGCTGAAACTTGAGTAAAATCTCAAACTCATCTGAGATTTAACTCAACTTACAGCACTGAGTCAATGGGAGAAATCTCAGCTGAGCAAATTCTCAAATTCAAGTTTGTTTCAAGAAATCTGGGCCAGTTGAGCTACTGAACCACATATTTATTTCTCTCCACCAGCTACACACATTGTGGAGCAGGATCCTGAAGTCCGGCGGAACAGATGGGGTCTCAGGACAGAAGTTCCTTGCGGCAGTGGCGGAATATGAAGATATCCTCAGACAGAGAGGAGATTTCTTTGGGGGTAACATTTTTACTTTTTTTGAGGTAACATATTATACTCTTGGGTAACATTTTTTATCTTTTTTTTTAGGTAACATATTTTACTTTAGGGTAACATTTTACTGTAACTTTTTGTAGGTAAATCTTTACTTTTTGCGAAGCAACATTTTAGTTTTTATTTTGGCGGTTAACATTTTTACTTTTTGGAAGTAGTGGCTTTGATTTTTGTGGTAGCTGTTTTACTGTTGGGTGGTAACTGTTTTACTTTTTGGGTTTAACATTTTACTTTTTTTTAGAATATACCCTGTCTTGTTTTCTTCTCTTTGGTCTCTCAAAAAGGTGTATTTTAAATCATGTTCCCCATTACAGGCGCCAGTCCCTCTTTGCTTGATTTCACCATTTGGCCATGGTTTGAGAGAATGGGCGTCATGGACACCATAGCACCAGACTATGCAATAACAACGGACCGCTTCCCGTATCTTTGCCGGTGGAGAAACAGAATGTTCCAGCGTCCGGAAGTGGAAGCTACAATGTTTGACACGGACACCCACCTTGCCTTCCTCAAGTCATTCTTGTCCGGCCGGCCTCAGTACGATATCGGACTAACGCCAGCATCAGGCTTATGACCCGATGCTTAGAAAGTGCTTTAAATATGTATACCGGTATCATCAGTTGTATAACTCATATTTATGAAAATATATTTACACTTATACTAGTTTCAGTATTCAACTTAGAAATCAAGAAATGTATGAGCTACAATGTTATTAAGTCTGAAAGGAGAGATAATTCAGCATTAATGATTTTCAAATAATTATTTTTATTTATCACAAATTCTAACATAGTATAGTCTGAGAACAATGGTGCAGGCTGTAATTTATCTTTCTGGGGCAACACCTAGTTGTTGGAACAGCCAGTTAATTGGCCCAGTTTTCAATATTAGTTTATTTTTTCAACAAATGTGTGTACCGAATACTGTACGGTCTATCCCTATATATAGTGTATTAAAGTATAGTTTTGCCCTGAACTATTACAATGTTAAAGTACTCAGACGCAACTGTCCTCATACTTTAACTATAATAGGTCAGGGCAAAACTATACTTTAATACACTATATATAGTGGTAGACTGTACTCTTAACCCTTAATTATGGTATTAGAAAAAAAACCATGACAATTAGTAATCAAGATGAATCGACTGTGATATGTTTTACTACTGCCTAATGAAAATGTGTGCCATAGTACTGGTGACCTATTGTATTTATAACATGATTAATTTGACAACAAATTGTATATTCGAATAATGCACATATTTGTTTCATCACAGGCCTCTCAATGACTATAATAAAATTTTATATTATATATCTATAGTAGTATTATTATAGATGTACAACATAAAATGTCCTGGCTCTGAGATTATGAAACCTTTTGAGTACGATTTCATGCTCAAGCTCAAATTTTATATGAGGATTTATGAACAAAACTTTGAGTTGAGCATGAAATCGTACTCAGAAATGTTTCATAATCTCGGGGCCATTTTTTTTGTTTATCGTTCAACACATAGTAACACCACTCCTATGAAGCATAGTTATTAAAGTACCAAGGACCATTGAATATTTTGTTGTCCTTTTCCAAACATTGTATGTATTTGATTAGAAGTGGGAACAATAACATAATAAAATGTAAATACATTTGTTGATTGTGTTGAATTGATTAGAGGAATCACTGATCGCAATATTGTTGGATGCAGTGTACCTTTAATATAAGAGCATGCTCTGCCAATGCAATCCTAGAAAAGAAGCAGCAACCAGAATACTGTTGCATATAAAATGGTGGTACCATAATCATCTGAAATTAGCACAGTGGTAGCAGTCCGACAATAAGCCTGAAGATGCCAGTTCAAATCCTTTCCAGCAGAATCTTCTCGGCAGTTGAAAACAGTTTAACATGAGAAAATTGTGCTGTAAAATATCTGTATTCTATGAAATCTAATATTTAAAATGTCAAAATGTTGAGTTATTAAAAAGTTGTAACATTTATGAAGAACTGTCCAATATGTGTGATTGTGTATTCTGACAGATGACTATGGGAGACAACTCTTGAAATCGTAATGGAAATTGAAGAAATAAACAAAGTGCTCGTAAAATCTATACAAAATAATATCTGATAATATAATTACTCTTGGGACATTAATAGACGTAGTTAATAATGTGGACGTTTGTCCTGCAGACAATGTGTTGAATGAGAAAACACACCCTGTACCCAGAAGTATGTGTATAGAGTGTCACTTATGCCAGCATCAACGACAACACCGAACAGTAAAAGATAATAAATATCAAACCATAATTTAGCCCAATAGAGATAACAATTTGTTCTTTACACACAAGTATAACAACTATTTAGTACGTTTATCGCTCTCACAGTACAGCCAGCATGGCAAGATATGTAGCAGCCGATCCACCTACGGAGAGAGGATTCGGGTACGATCTATGCATCAAATGAAAGGCTACCGAGGCCAGACTCGCTATATTATCTCGCATTGTTCTTTACTGTTAATTATAGTCTAGTAATCCAGACATGTTGGTCAGTTGTAGATTGTTAATGCTGGATACACATCACGTTGATTGGTTTATTACTGGTGTATTTTCTACTTCTAGTGTAGTGTATTTTTGAAGGAATGAAGCTTACTTATATACTGAATTTAAAGGCATACAATCGCATATTTTGATTAACATTTTTGATTAAGTTCAAGATATGCAAATTCATTCATTTTACCTCTCACAAGATTGTCGAAAACTGCTATACGGTATACGGAGCGGGTATATAGCTGGGTAGTAAGTATTATCTTATTCTCACGTATGGGTGAACGATTCCCGCTGTGAAGTAAAACAATAATTATCTTATTCTCCCTTAGCTCAATGGCATAATAACCTGCACGTGACATTTGACGCCTTAAAATTGACAACCGTATGTAAACATTCACATCACAAGTGCTGTCAACTTGTCAACTTGTCACAACACTGGAGTCTATATCGTTTTTACTTTGACGTTGAGCCATTGTAAAATATAAAATTTAAATCACTTCAAATTGCATTATTAGAGTTCTCGGTTAGACGTTCCTCGGGATTCAGATTATATATCCTTTATGTGAGCGTACAGTATCGTGTGCCAAAGTACATATCATGTACGTTGTAACAGTATCACGAGGGGTATATGCCTACATGTTTTTATGCGCCCCGTATACGGAACAGTACTATCTCATTCTCAGATCTCATACAAATCTACACACGGGGCGCATAAAAAACGCGTATGCCCCGATAGCTCGAGATTCCTCTAGCCTTCCCCTCCGACCATACCCATATAAAAAGTCTCGTAGGGAAGGTTAGAGGAATCTCGAGCTAATGCCCCAGGGTGATACTGCTACAACGAATGTATCTTGCTGATTGTAGAAGAATTAAAATAGTCATTTACTGGAAACATGATATCGCGAGAGCAGAACTGGGAAAAAACACAGGAGATGTCGCGACTTTCATGAAAAGCGTGCGGCACGTTACCCAAACAATTAACGTTATACAACGTTGTGTGAATGTCAGTGTAGTGCACATGGGAGTACATTTATAATATTGCTTGATACCATTTAAGTTACAACAGATTTTCATTGTTTAACCATAATAAGGGGAAACGATTTTGCTAAACGTGTTTAAACAGATTTCACAAAAATCTTCATTAGTTGCAAAGACATAAACATTTTTGTAACCCAAAAGTACTGATTTTTTTTGGTCATTTTGTGTTGCACGTATTTTCATCTGCTTTTTCTGTACAATAAATCTAAAAGAAATTGGCACTTTGCTTCTCAATATTTGTGTGTCCTGAATGTGTAAATCACTGCAAGTTACGGCAAGGAGATCCTGTCCGTAGGCCCATACTTCCTAGAGCAATAAACGACTATTGCATCTAAACAGTGGAGTTGTTTTATTTGTATTGGTAGTGCTCTAATTAACAACCTACCAATGAACTATATTTTCCATTGAATCCACTTTAATCAAAAATAATGTGATTCAGCTATAAAAATACTAAACGATAAATAATGAAAATCATATATTCCTTCAATGGAAACTGTTACCAGTCAACATATGTGAGGATAAGTCGTCACCTATTTGAATTTAATGTAATGAACATCAATAAAAAAATATATATTAAAAAAAATTAAAAAGGAATATGCAGGATGGTCACTCTCAATGTGGCATCGTATTCTATTTCATAAAAAAATTATAATAATCATACGCGTGGGGGTTTTGTGACGTGCATATACATGATAATTACACATGCAAGATAACTGCACATGTAATACGCATATTCCTACGCATAGTGGTGAACTGTATATTGACATCTCATTAATTATGCACGTATACACATTTGGTCAGTCACGACGGCTTGAAATCAACAACTTTGATTTCTCCCACCGATTTCGTTACAGATCCCAAAGTCTTGTTCAGAGAATGGATGTTTGATAACTCTGCTGCGTTGCGCATACGTTCATGTCACCAGACGGCACTCGGTCAAAGCGGTCGCTCTGATGGGGATGTTTACTTCCCAGGCTGTCAGTCATTCAACCGCGGGTCGCGCTCACGTCAGTCGGTGTCAATTCCATCAATGGAGGTCACGTGACCACGTGCGTGCACACGCCGGCGTCCTTATCTCTGTGAAATTTACAATACCGGGGACCGATACTCACCAGGGTATTGAATAAAGCTTTTTCATGCGTCGATGACGTATGTTTTGTTGTGTGCTCAGTGTTTATGAATTCCAAGAATTTCCTGTTACAAAAACGGCAAACTGTCAATGATTAATTGGTTAATTTCAAGCACGATAGGCCTACCACATTATTATGTCATTAAATCGACAGGCAATAAAGACTGTATAGACACTAGACAGCTGATTCACGTCATAACGGAATGAAACCTATTACAAATTAAATATAACTATATAGTTATAGACAATCACGATTGTCAATGGGGCACATTAGGTCACGGTAGTAAACTTTCACGATTCTGATCAAAATAATATATTAGTCAATGTTGTCAGAACCGAAGCTTGTTTTTGTGTGTGTGTGTGTGTGAGAGAGAGAGAGAGAGAGAGAGAGAGAGGGGGGGTGGAGGGAGAGATTTCGACACATAACCTATAAAGTATATTTATTGTAGACCTAGGCCTACATATAAATACATTGTGTATTATGTATCTATCTAAATAACATTAATATACCGACGTTTGATACTACGTTGTACGTGTAGTATATTTGCTTCCATATATATCCGTTGGACTCTTATATTGACAAAACTATAGTCCAATTTGTAGTATTACGGTAGTATAAGAGGGGATTATTTGAAAAGTAGGCCTATAACCACATACACCCAACGTATTTACGTTACCGCAAAGTTTTTTAAAAGGTTATGAATAACATTCCCACACACTACCTAGATTGCAAAAGGTTGTCTATCAAATGTTTGAGAAAAACATTTCCACTACATAATAACGGAACTGATATAGAACTTTTATAACGTTTCATTACAACATCATACAAATATATTATAAGAACAACTTTGCGACGTTATTTCAGACATAACATTGACACCGTATTCCTGTAACGTTGTTGAAATGTTCTTTGTTACCTGGGTATATATGGCCAACACTAAATTTGATAATCGTGTGATGGATGCATGAATATACTACGTTTTGCGTAAACGTGATACTATCATGTTGTTGTTTTCCCGGTTTTATTTGTCGACAGAAACATATTACGTGTCAATGTGATATTAGCCACATTAAAACATAATTCAATAAACTATGTATTGATTTCTATATTTATTATGCCGGTAGTCAAGTCTGCCGCACTTGTTCCATGCACGAAGTAAGTGCACTAAGGGAACTAACTCTTGTTGCCATTACAGAATCTCGTGAATAATATCGATTCGTTATAGACCTAGTCTAATCTAGTTTGGTTTATGTATTCTTGTTTATCTGCAATAATAATATAGGTAGTCTAGGCCTATATATACTGTATCAACGATGTCATAAATATGATTTCTATTCGTACATGGAAAAATATATAGGCTCTATATGCATTATATATATCCATTCGACGACTGTTCGAGTGTTCCTATTGTCTCTTTACTAAATGTAATATTTCGTGTATTAGAATTAAAAAATAATAATAATAGAATAGCAGAGCATACCTTGAATGCAGGTGGCGTCATCATGTTTATAATGTTTTCACAAATATGTGTTTTTTTAATACTGTTGCTAATGTTGATCATAATTAAGCTACAGTTAATAGTAATGCTATTTAAATCCCTTGTAATAGTAATTACAATAGTAATTCAGATACGTAACAGATGTCTATTTATGTAGGAAAACATATTACCAGACTTTGGCAATGATAATAACACGTCTCAACTCAATGTTAGGTTCGCATTACAATTACTCATTCAAGTACAACACTTGGTTAGATCTATACCTGAAATTAGTAAGCTCTTAAAACAGTACGACTGGTATGTTACTATTAGTATACATATGAATAATTTGCTTAATCTTTGCGCTAATCGCCGTATAATTTATTATTTTTAAATAATTTAATTACGTTATTGAATATAATTGTGACTGGAACAATACAATGTATAAGGTGTATAATAATCATATTATTTTATGTCCACGAAAATTGAGGTACTGAAATTGATAACTTTAAAACGTCACGCTCCGTGTAAATTTCACACCATTTGTAGACACACATTCACAGACGACAGATCATCATTGACAACCTGAACTATCACATTTTGATTTTTATGGTTAGCCTCACTGAACTGGATCTAGTATCTGACGATCTGCATGTGATCGAATATTAGAGCCTATATTTGTGAATTCTTCCCGGCATGCTTTGGTGCTGGCAAGCCCCACCCAGTTTCTGTCTGTCATTCGTGTGCTTGGCCGTGCTGTTTTCATGTCGGCTAGACGAAGGAGCCGTGTTTTCATGAAAAACCGGGATCTATACTGTCGAGGGGTGGGAAGTTAGGCCCCGGAGTCCGCAACAGCGGTCCCAGAGGACAAGAAACTCCATGATTACTCTGGATTAAACACAGGGAAGTGCTTCGAAATCGACGAGCAAGAAGATATTGCCAGTTTACAAAACTGGCCACCGTAGCGGCAGTAGTCACAAGTATGGGCTGTTTTGGCAGAAAGGAAGATGAAGATGACAAAAATGCGAAAGAAGCGAACAAGAGAATTGAAAAACAATTACAGAAGGATAAGCAGTTGTACAGGGCGACTCATCGGCTTTTGTTGCTAGGTCAGTGCTTCGGGTAGAAATGGGCTGTGTTCGCCGACTGCGATCGTCTTTGCCATTGGGGTTTATTCTAATATCGCCTGTTTAATGAGCTGTAATTTATTTTATATTCCTCAGGTGCCGGGGAGTCAGGGAAGTCTACGATTGTGAAACAGATGAGGATATTACACGTTAATGGATTCGGTCCAGAGTAAGTATACATGTGTTTATTTCGTCTTGCTCTCTTTTATTTGTGTCGCTATGCTCTGTCTCGGTATGGACGGACCGTATTATGCATGCATGACCATTTCCAACCTTCTCGAAAAGGTGACGTAGGCTGCTCACGGCTCTCGTCTGTGCATCGCATTTTAATACTTTGAAGTATGGCGACTCGCAATGACAACATATTTCTGTTTCAGGGAACGTAAACAGAAAATAGAAGACATTAAACGGAATGTAAGAGATGCAATTTTGGTAAGTGTAAACAAACTAACAACCTAACACCCCTACAAAATCTTCCAATGGTCCAATATGGCGGACGACCTGGAGAGAAGTTCTTGTTACCTAGCTTGAAGACCGAGGAATTTACCTGAAATTGGACATGAAATATACAATATATCACACTTTTTGATAATAAACTATATGATAATGATTCATATCGCACTGTCAGTATCTCAATAGATACATATGATGTAATATGTTGATAAACAGATAAAATGCAATTTTGCAAATTGTACATGCCCTTACAATACAAGTACAACATATTACTGTTACAACATTTCTTCTACAAATTACATTATCAGCTACTATTAATTATTATGTATATGGATTGATGCAGGGATATATTGCAATTTATATCCTGTCATGCTATCTTTTATATCTGACTCCACTTGGAGTCGACTTGGATGGTTTTGTGTAATGCAGTAATAGTAAGAATGTTTAAAAATAGCCTTTTACATGTTGAAGATTGTCAATTTGGGTTTACAAGATTAGAATTTCAAGGCCACTGTATATCATTGTGTGCTGTAGTTAGCTACTAACTATTCCTTACTGCTATTATATATAGAGTCTTAAACTTGGTAGTCCTCTGACCACGATAATGAGCTACTCTATTGGCTACTCAGACACTTATAATTCTATTAATAAAGTCTTGATGTTAGCTACTGATGTATACTATTTCTGTACAGGCATGCATGCAATGCCGTAATGACGTGACACAAACATATTTCTCTGTTGGGTGTAACATTAACCTTGATAAATAATTACAGCAAAAACACACACCCCCGAATATATAGGGTACCCTTCACCAACACTCACTATTTGTAATATACTTCAGGTCACTCTCCTGATTTTGAGATTAATTTGGGGATTCTATATTGACTTACTAGTTGTGTTAATTATTAGTCGACAAAGTAGAAAAGAAATCATGTTTTTCAGTAACATGCTTGTATTGATTGTATCTCTGTATCTAGGGTATATTTTTTTAAATATAATTTTCAAGTGTATAATATTAGATGCATACAATTCTATCATTGAAATTTGTTCTATTGGATTATGAGCAACTGTCACGAGATTGGAAAAAAATGTCAAATAACGAAAGGAAAAAACACAAACCTCTAGATAGTATTTGCAACCTAAACACAATTTAGCCATTGGTGATAACTATGATCAAGTTGAAGTGGAAATACTGGTTACCTGAAACATACTGTATTTTATACTTGTCTTTATGTAATCAGCATGTGATAAAACACTTTCATTATGCATATAATAATTAGAATAGGTAGATTTTCAAGAACTTGATGGTACTAATGCATTATAGCATAAATTTCCATCCTTACTTTAATTGGAATTTTCATCAGTCACAGTTTTTACTAATATTTAAATGTGTGTTATGGTTATGATATATAATAAATCCTTTTCCATCTCCATCAAATGCACAACATCCATAGTGTTAGACATCAGTTATTAGTATGCATAATACGCATGTAGAGAAGTAGGTCATTGAACCCCATTACAAGGGCAGTGTATTGAGTCTGTAAACAGTAAACATGATATGCAGCAGTGCCAGAAATAGCAGGCAGTGCATTTTGTAATAATGGGCATTTTGTAATAATGCAAGCCTTTGACAGACAACAATGGTCTATTTGTAGTATGCAGAAACATGCAGCTATGAGTTTATTTTTTTTATATAATTGCCTTGAAGTTTTGTAACATGTTAGTATATATCATTAACCTGAGATGCAATTATTATTTAGTTTGTAGTGTATGAGTTTATAAAAGCACACTTGCATGTACTCTTGAAAGCAGACATGTATATCATTACTTGTGTACTCCCAATGTTATAATGCGTATTACATATACACAACTCCCCAAGCTGTAAGTCTATGGATCTGTTAATAATGTTACATAGCACTCACTGGGAACAGTCCACGACCTTTATACAGAAAATGGCAGCATTTACATAATTTTGATAGATAATATGCAATTCTTAATAATAATAATAATAAGAAAAAGTTAATGACCTGATTTAGGGATTAAAGGAACTAGGTTATGAACTGGAATTGGAGCATGTCCCCAATGATTAATATTCTTATAGGGTGGAAGGTAGATTAAAATGGGCAATTTATACAGGAAAATTTTAATATAAACTCATTTCATAAATGCAATAATTCATTTATGAATATACAATATGTGTCATTTTCTAGTTAGTGTTCATAATAATTTAACAGAGCTGAACGATTTCTTGACTTAAAAATTTACAGAAAAGTCAACAATGATGTACAGACAATTGTTTGTAATATAAAGGCCATGGTTTTACTTTCAGTCCATATCTAATAATGTTTAAACAACATTTTGTGTAACCTTTTCCTGTTTCTTTCTTTTAAATCATATTTATATCGAGTCAAGTGATAATTTTATATATGGAGGAGGTGCTGTTGAGATATTTACTTTTCTGTTTTTAATATTCACTGCATCAAGAACATAACGTAATGTAAACCTGCTGGTCTGTGTGATCTGGGTGCTTCATTATTAGAATATCACTAAATTATCAATATTTGCCACAACTCGTAATACTTTGCAAGATGATTGATGCTATTCTCACAGTTGTTACCCCAAATCATTCGGATATAGATCTTTCAGTCATGTTGCCACCCAAATCATTCGGATATAGATCTTTCAGCCATGTTGCCACCCAAATCATTCGGATATAGATCTTTCAGTCATGTTGCCACAACACTGAGGAACTCGTTCATTTTCCAAGCCAAGCTGTCAAACAACAGACATGTTCAAATCAAGACTTACTTATTCAGACAATATTACAATTATTATTATTACTGACAATATCTGATGTTGATTATTATTAGACATCATTTAACTGTTGATGGTTTCATGGGAAAATATTGCTATTCTATATTGTTATCAATTATAATCCAACTACTGCTAGTACTCTGTCCACCTTTATGTTATTTGGCTCTGAACAGAAAGAAAACATCACTGTAGACCTTTGACCTGTCACACGGTCAGGTCACGTGCCTTTATTCAATCAGTGTCACATGTTGTCACATACAGTTTTAAATTGGCAATAATGCTAGATATTGTTAAACAAAGGTGCCGTTTGCACATACACACACACACATATACACAATCTCCTTTTATTTCTCTGTGCTTAAAGGACCAATCCATTCATCCATATCTTTAAAAAATTGATAAATTATACAGCTTTATATTTTAATATTGTTTAACCAGTGAACTAGCATCATCCAAGTCCTACGGATGATGAACAGTGAAAGTGTGTGTATATTGTGACATATCGCCTGACATTTCTCCCAGGTATATACCATACAGTAAACCTCTATGGATATTTAATCCTATTGTTCTATGATGACAGGTTGTAACAATATCTTTATTGTCAAACTGGCCGGTTGCATAATCCATTCATCCATTTCCTCACAGAAGTATATTGGAACAGCTGGATCTCTCTTGGTGTGCAAATCCTGCATATTTGACTCTTATAGGCGAAATCGTAGCTAAAAATACATCAGCAGATCAATATAGTGATATCCCCAGTGCTGGAATAGCATTGGTCATAAAATATATTTAGTCTCCGTCTTATTTAAATGAGTTACTAGAGATAAGCCCTGAAATCAATTTGAAATGGCCTCGTACCAGCAAGTATATTAATATTATGTAGATGTGGAAACATCCGCTCTATTTATAGCAGTAAGAGAAGTTCACAAGAGCTAATTGACGGTATTTAAGTGCTGCGTATCTACATCAACTAAAATGGATGTATTCTATTCATCCACATCACTTCAGCGTTTTCAGAGCAGGCTGTAATTGTATTCAAGTACAAATTTAGATTAAGTGGCCACTTTCTAAAAATACCATCAACTCATTTCTAGCAAAGATGCCTGACCGACTCTGCTGTATAAACTTTGATAACTGTCTTTGTTTTACCACAAAAGACGTTAATGGATGTGAAATTGTAATGAACTAGTACAGCATGTAAATCTAAAGTTGAAATGTGCTCTGTCGTAAGAAAATGCGAGTAGAATGCTTTATCGAAAATAAACAAGTAAAAATACAATTGGTTTGTAAGGAAATAGAGGCTGGTGGATTTAGGAAGTTGGTAGGTAGGGTAGTGGGTAGTACAACACGGAACAGCAAAACTAAAATGCCATTGTGGTAACGGGTATCTTCTCCAATTGCTGGAAAATGGAAGGCTGTGCACCCAGTATCTGTACACATAGTATAGACATAGTATAGCACATAGTATAGACATA
This sequence comes from Lepetodrilus schrolli, assembly GCA_032361225.1. Lineage (NCBI taxonomy): Eukaryota > Metazoa > Mollusca > Gastropoda > Lepetellida > Lepetodrilidae > Lepetodrilus > Lepetodrilus schrolli. The sequence goes on from JAUTBT010016536.1 coordinate 16,556, forward strand.
GACATAGTATAGACACAGTGGAAAGTTGTCACATGTTGTGGTGTGCATCAAAGTATTTTTGTTGTTACAGCTTTTCCTCCCACCACAAGCATGTCATCACGAGCATGTGAAATATACAATAAAAAGATGCAGATTCACCGTACTTCAAAGCAGTCTTGTTTCTAAGCCAGCTTCACGATCACAAAGTTGTCATACCATTACATACAAGAAAATATGTTGCACATAAACTTTCTACACAAACCCTGGCATCAGTTCTTTCATCAGACATCTGTTGCTTTCTCATTAATTAAGAGATTAAGCTAGTTTCAATCAAGGCAGGTTTATTTTCCACTTTTAATCTGGGGTAAAAAATGCTTGTACTATAACTTAAAATAAATTAAATAGGCCAACACATGCAACAGCAGGTTTGGTTGTTTGTTGTGTGCAAGTATTATTATGTCTAAAACTGTTGTCATACATCCTGGTTTTACCAGGTGACTCCAGCTTTAACTGTGTATACCAAAATACACACTGGGGTCAAGGATTTGACATGTCTCTCCATGTAGTTTGTTGGTTATAAATAAACTTCTGTATCATGTGAACATTTGCATTTCTGCAGGGGAAACATACATCCAGTGATTGTGTCCAGTGTGAATGCAGTGGGCAAAATATTACTGCTGCAACATAAAGCACTATATTAAATCAAACTTTGGGTCAGATATAAGTATTGATGCATTATTTGTAGACATTAAAAACGATTGTCATTCTTGATCGGAAATAATTACATTGAATTTACAACAACCATTCTTAATAGTAAATACATTTCACTTGCATGTCAGGTATATCATAGAGCAGTGCATCCGGGATGTCTCGAGAAAAGTTACGGCCAACATCCTTGTGGCATAATTTGTGTGCAAGCTATCTTGAGAATTGTTTAAACTGACATTTGATCATAGCCTGTACATGATATCTTGCAAACTGTTTAAGCCAACACTGGTAGATCACAGATCATGTGCAAGATTGCTCATGAACATTTTAGGCTGACATTGGTCATGTTTGTACCACTTCCAATATGTCATAGAACCTGACATTGGTAGTGGTATATCATAATTTGTGACTAGACCTATTACCTATTTAAGCCTACATCCAAATATCATCATAGTTTGTGTGCAGGTTATGTTGGACGTATTTAGGCTGGTATCCAGATAGTGATACTGCAGTACCATATAAAGTACCCCCAATAAGATTATCACAATTCATTCAGGATTTCACAAAGGTAGGTCAGCGATCAAGATTATCCAGGTGATCTGTGCCAATTTTTATCGGACTGAAATGCCCAGTGTTTGAGTGAGTAGGGTACGAGGGGAGGGGGGGAGGGAGGGAGGGGGGCGTGCGTGTGATATTCGTGTTTGCTTTGCACAAATATTCGGACCCCTTGGTTATCGATATCGTGACGATATCAACTGGTAGTCAACCTGGGATTAGTCTTGCTGCATTAACAGGTGAACACTCTCATTGTAGTGGTGCAGCTGACCCATACAAGGCTTGTTTGTGGTGCATGTGTGTATGACTTAACTGTGCTTAAACAGTTGATGATGTGCCAGCAATGCTAGTTTCTCTCCAATGAAACTTCTCGCCTGCCAAAGTCTTAAACCGAGCATATGTCAGTATTTATCCAGACTCTTTGCATATAACTATATCTCCAGATGATGATAACATTATTTTCGTGAATATTGTGAATGTTAATACAGCAAAGACTCTACTCATTGCAAAATTATTATGTAATATTTATTTGTTGAGTGGATGTTGGTACTTTTTGTTCTGGGTTAGTATATTTGATTATTTCCCCTGCGATAAAGAGAGTATAAACAATATTGAACACAGAATGGTGTATGGTCTTTCTCTCTATCATCATTGTTTAAAATTTAGGATTCTAACTTACCGCAGAAAACCACCATACACAACACGCCTGCCTTTTACTAGAGGGTTACACTAGGAGTTTGGGCCTAAATCAAGATTTTTGTCATTTCCTGCTATAGTAAACGCATGATGTACGCCCTGATTTAGGCTGTAGACTACAATACGACCATTTATGTGAAACACAGTACATATTATATAGGAGTCATTTATTGCATATTTCCCAAAGATTCTGAGGAAAGGCTCTGTCGCACTGTTTTGATAGGTTTTTTTCTTTTTCAGTTCCATGGGAATATTATATGCATAGTTTATCTCGCATAAAGAGTTATTAATAGATAATACAGCCACAACCCTACAGACCGTGGAGAATTTAGAAGACACAAATGCCTTTCTCAGTGGGAAGCTAGTAGTGGGATCACTAGATATCTTATGTCACACGTGACACCTATGTAAAAGGTGACATTAAAGTTTGCGTAACGTGACACTATTATGCAAATTGCGATGCAAATCAAGTCGAGTGTGCAGACATGTGATTGTTGTAGTTGATGTTGATTGTTTGATGTGGGGGGGGGGGGGGGTGGTGGTAATAGATGCCGGTTTTGAATGTGTTGTACTACATTGTTAGTATTCTTGGTTTATAATGTACCAGTCCAGGGGGCCTATTCTCAAACTGTTATTTCGATCATACAACAATCTTATAGATTATAGGGCTACGAAAATGTTGCGCATGTTCTTAGGCTAAGAAGATCATAAGAGCATTTCTAGAATAGGGCCCATGGTCTTTTGGCATGTTATTTAAAGTTAAAATACATTTCTTCCATCTCGTGTAAATATAGCAAACATGAACACATGTCTGAACATTGCAAATATATGAAGATTGTTTTTTTTTATAGTTTGAAACTAGTCTGTATCACACCTTATTGAAACTAGTATGTATCACACCTTATTGAAACTAGTATGTATCACACCTTATTCTCACCCAAATACTCTTATTCAAAATATCCACCTCGAACAATTAGGTGAGTCTAGATTTCTGGAGAGCAAGAAGTTTAAGCATTTCAGTGGAAAATATGATACCAATCAATATAATATACAAATTAATACATTCTGAGATTATGGATAGTCTAAGTTTGAAACGGGTAAACTTATTTGTTTTCTATGGTATGTTCATATCGGTATTGCTTATGTAATCTACATCCAAATTCTCGTCCGCCACCAGGTCTTGTGAGAAATCGCTGTCAAATTATCGGTCATATTTATTTATCAAAAATGTCCAGAAGAATGCAATGTTCTACCCTGAACTATAATTATCACAGTCTAGTTTAGAAATAAACTACAGTGCAAACATGGCAAATTGTGTAGAAGTCCTGCTATTTTTGTAATGATGGTTTTCGTTTATCTGTTTATTGATCTGACCAGGACCCAAGACAATCTTTGTACAACTTTCAATTTTCATTGTACTTGTGGGATGCCCTGTATTTCCTTTTAATCTCGTATATTTGCTTATGGAGTGCCTGTCGTCGCCTAATGATGACTTTGTAAGCTGCATCGACTCCAATGGAATCTGATGTGTTTGTTGAAGGCATTTCGGCTAACTGTGTCACCGTGTTTTGGATATGTTTATTTAATTACTCTGTTGTCAGCCAATGAATAATTCACGATGTTTGCAAGTAACCAGTAGGGAAATTTCTCAAGTAAATCTCAAGTCGGTTATGAAGATATTTTTAAAGCCAAGGTCACCACATGGGCTGTAGGCCTTTAATTTGAACTATTTTCAGGAATGGGAAACAACAACATATCTCCAAATTAAATATACACTGTCAAATATGTTCATCATTGTTACATCTACGACAACATTGCATTTGTCTACTCCTCTACTGTTAATTTGAAAGTTGTATCCTGAGTGAGTGAGTGATTATGGAGTTTAACATCGCTTCGGGAATCTTTCACCCATTTGCGACAAAGTTGTATCCTTTCTGAGTGTAGCCGTTACCCTCTTGCTGCTGGATTATGCACAGGTATAGCTCTTTATGGCATTTCTGGTTGCCTCCAGCATGGAGAAAGTTAAATGCTGGAGTTGTACACAAAACCTCAGTCATGTCAATCGCTACCAAGTCCAGCACGGGAACAAACCTTGGCTTCATGTATTTTTACTTTCCTACTTTGTAAACTGCATCTAGCTCAGGGAGTATGGAGATCGAAATCATCACTGTCGTTTTCAGTTCTGGCTAGTTTCAAGATATTTTATAATCAAGTGGAAATCTTTACCTCGATGACAAATTGAAAACGAGAAAACGGGCCTGTATCAGATGTGTGTCGTTATAATTTAGATGTCTTAGGTGTTGAATACAAGCAGAATGAAGTCACAGATGGTTTGTATTACACCAGATATACTGTTGGTTAGTGTATATTTTTGTGGTTAATATTACACAAAGTAAGATGGAAATTGTCCTTTCATAATGTAGAGCTAAATGCTAGATTACATGGCAATTCAGTTATGTTGAGAAATCATATGTTAATGTTAATTAATTAGTGTATTTTATTGATTTTTATACATCGAGAATATTCTCTTGTGTCTATAAGAACAAACTTTAACGATACTGTCTTAACTGAAGACCCATGTTTATATTCAATAATGGATTTTGTATAGCGGTGGCAGATGCTACAACGAAACAGTTTGCAACTGAAATCAAGATAATCAATGGCCATTTTAAGCGCAAATTGCTGAATTTCAACTATGGATCACTCCACGCAGCACAAAATGAACACTTTATTTCCACGGCACCGTCCATCCTCCTTGCCAACCACCACCACCACCACCACGTCAAATGTACTTTATCGGTCGGGTCGTGTTCCTGCGAACCTGTGTGCGCGTACTCAGCCGCAGGAGCCGGCTGCGTGCGAGGCTGTGAGGAGCTGTGCCGAGACCGGCCGCCGATCGATACGTCAGACCATGACTGAGCCCACAAATATGTCCTGATTATGCAAGTCCTTGATCAATATCCACCACCACCACCAGTTCTTTTCACTCCATTAGCTACGTACTGTCTCCAGCCTCCATACTCAGAGCCCATGGAAGGAAACTCGGAGTTATCCCTCCGTTGGTGTACCTTCTACTCCACTCTCATGGCACAATTTTGCCATCTAAATCACGGGTAGCCATGGCAACCATGGTTATCTATCTGCAAGAGTAAAATTCTGGCTTTGCATTTGTTTTTGTTTTTTTGTCATAACAATTTTATGTCGTTTTATAATTCATTTTGTAATGTGGTACATATCAGTATGTTTTAACGTAAGTACGTATATATGTGAGAACACACATTGGTGTTGGTATCACTTAATTTATATTATATTGATTTCATTTGAAGTACATCGTCATGTATGGGTGAAAGATTCCCGCTGTGACGTAAAACAGTAATTCACTCACTCACTCACTCATTTGAAGTTGGTTATCGTATGTATTGATGTTATTAATGTAGGCACTGTATGAAGCTGAAAGTTGGCATAGCTAGGTTCTGTGTGTTTAACTCTATCCATGCTAAAAGCAACCAGATATGTCCTACACTAAAGAGCAATGCCTGTGCCTAATCCAGCAGGGAGAGGGTTAAAGGGAACAAATTAACAATAGCAACAATTTCATTACTAGTAAGATCCTTTCGGCCAATCTAGTAAAATTTTGTCAAAAACATGGCCACTCATTGGCTTAAGATATGTAGGTTACTGTAGTTAGAATTCAATAGGTCAACCCAAATGGGTCATGGAGCAGTTAAAGGTCAAATCTCGGCTGGAGATTTTATCATCCAAACACATGAAGTTAATATTTATTTAACTGATATCTGGATGAATGAGATTGCTACATTAGCAATATCTGAAAACAAGCCACTGGCATTCGTATTCATCATAACGATGATTTTCATGTGTCGTATGGGTGCATATAGTCTGTTTTTACTTAATTAATTAATTAATTAATAGTAATGAGGTAACACATTAACTGATATCCCACCGTCTCAAGTGTCTAAGTATAGCAACGTACTAAGGTCACGTACTAAGGTCATGTCTTTATGGCGTGATTAAAATAAACACAGTAATCAATGTGACAGGATCAGGTCGGCTTGATGGCTTGTTTAGTTAAACACCTTAACATTGTTAAAACGGTCTATATATCTACTGCTGGGTTGGATTGGGAGGTACTACTACAGTGCTACCAAACTGTGATGTAGTGGTCATTTACAATGAAATGTACAATAACGAATAAACTATGAAAAGTTACATAATCCACATTTTACAGTACGGTGTGTCTTATTGTTTTGGATGCATTGACATTATTAAAAATAAAATACTGTGAATATTGATGCACTTTATTGTAATTGTATATAAGCATGCATGGAAATTATGAATGTCTACAAATTGATACACAAGTAATGAGGCAGTGATTTATCCACTGTTGAAAGGATACTTTTGTTAGAACAATTGAGACCATTGAAAACACAAGCCTGAACCTTATGTATATACAGTCTGTTTCCATAGTCGCGTTTGGGTGAAATATTCCTGGTGCGATGAAAAACACTAATCCAATCAAAATCTGTATATCTCACAATCCACAATAATGGATCCATTGCTAGGCAACGTAACAAATTATAGGGGCCCGCTCTTCCTCAGTGCAGGACACGAACTGTGTCCTAGCGGTCCTTGCAGTAAATAAGCTGCTATTCTATGCTATCTCATGCTATTCTATGCTATCGTGCTATTCTACGCTATCTCATGCTATTCCATGCTATCTCATGCTATTCTATGTGACATATATCCATTTATAGATAAAACCTGAATGAGAACCTTGCTCATTCCAATGTAATTTCGAGATGCTTATCAATATGGGTGGTAACTAAAAATATCCAGGGTTGAGGGACTCCAGTTATTTTTCAGCTGAAAATTGATATTGTTTATTCTTGTCCTGATAAATGTGGTAGTAGAACATAGAACCAGGACATGGCATATTTGTTACTGATTACATGACATGTGTATATCTATCTATTGAAGGGAATTGCAAATAATTGTATTTATAGAAGGTAACTGCAAGTAATTGTCTATCATTGTGGTCATGTGGCACAGCTAATGATAATAATAACTAATAATAATTACTAGTAAATAATGGTTTAAATTATTGCAAGATGTGAATTTTCTATATCTATATCTCCTGCCCTAAACTGACAAGCCATGATAAAGTGAAAGAATCTTGAATGCGGCTCTAAACCTCAATTTAAAAAAAAAAGTTTTTAAATAATTACAAAGTATGACAATTAAATATAATTATATTTCACATGTTGTTAGACCCGGAGTGATAATAATTAACACATGTATGTGATCTACATGTGCTTGTGTTTGTTTCAGACGATCACAGGGGCTATGAGCACCCTGAATCCACCTATGACACTAGGAAACCCTGACAACCAATACCGTGTGGATTATATACAAGATGTGGCAAGTCAGCCAGACTTCGATTATCCAAATGTAAGTACAAATGTACTGTGGTGTGTTCCGAATTTATGCACAATGTTATTGGTGATGAGATGCATTTGGTTTTTCAGTAGGCACACATGTTTGATTGAGAATGTCCGTATTTTTTTTCTTCATCCTCTTTTATAGTGACCCATTGTGATATTGCATACACATTGAGTACATTATATGTTAACCTGATTAAGTTGATTAACAACAAAAAAGTGGTGGGTCATAGAGTGTCGTCCATCTGGAGACAAAGGCGCAGAGTTTGAATCTACCCAGGGTCCCGTTCCACAGAACAATTGTATTTATACGAGAGTCGTAACTCGTATATGCTAACAGAGCTACGACTTTCGTAGTGCTATGATCGGTCTGATAATTAATGTTAATTTATGTAATGGAAGGTTATCTCCCTTGGTTCATATGCACCAGTCACAGGGCTTGTAGTAGTAACCCCAGTTACTACAGGCTTTCCCACTCATTCAATGTTTGCACAAAGTCATGAAGTGGCTTTTAACCATGAAAAATCTATCGCAGTTTTGTGCCCTCCACAATAGACATGGCGTGAACGTTCACAGAAGTTGCATTTCAAATGTGATAATGATGTGTGTACTCTCACAATGCAGTTATCACCCTTGGTGTGTCAGTACCAACAGGTGCTTGCAGATTTACTGCCATTCTATGTGCTACATGTTTTGCAGGTTTCCTCCTTCCTTTACCTAGCAAGCCACCATGTGAATGAAATAATCTGGAACCCTCTTGCGAATGAAAAATCTTGAAATCCCATGTGAACAAAACAATCTTTAAACCCCATGTGAACAAATACTGTTGAAACACCATGTGAACAAAATAATCTTGAAACACCATGTGAACAAAATATTGTTGAAAGTACCTCTATACCCAACTTCCTATTCTGTTTGTTTTATTTATTATATAGTTAATGCATGAGGAGACAGTCCCTCATCGTTGACAGGCTCGAATAGTAGCCGAGGTGCGAAGCCGTTGACAGGCTCGAATAGTAGCCGAGGTGCGAAGCATCATGGGTATTATCCGAGTCTGGAGACGATGGAGAGGCCAGGCTCTGAGGATATCAACAGTTTTAAGTCATGGTTCAAAATTGAGTTCTATAGTGCTACTTTTAATGGAAATTTTTACAAATGTGTGGAACTATATTGTCAATTTACGCAATCTGAGAGATCCTGAAAGGCATATTCATTTCGGAAAGCTAGATATCGCTTAAACACCGATACAGCAGACTGCACGTTTTTTTCCCTGCACAATGTCACGTTTTGTCCGTACCTGTTTAGATATTAACACTTGCATTCTCACGTGTTGTCCATGTATATGTCATCTCAGCACCTGCATTCAGAAAAATTACACTAGCCATCACAAACTTCCGTAAGGGGTGTTTATGCCTCATGGTACAGGAACTGTTGAAGGGAAATATATTAGTATCGAGAAACATGATGCATCATTTTTGTTAATTGATAGTGAAAACAATATTCATATGAATTTCTCACGTATATGTTATATTAGATCGATGAGCCTTATATATGTGTTTGAAAATAACACCGTCAATAGTATAGCCTGCCAGAGAGCATGCATATTTATTTTACATCAAAATAAACTGCACCAGTTATCACTTTAATCAAGCATTCAAATTTCCAATTCAAAATATAATCATACCGATTGTTCAGTGCAAAAACATTCATGATTTATCTTTAGCCCTGTTGGTAGCGTACATGGATTTATTTTATTTGCGTGATTCCGTCGTCGTGGGTTCGAGTCTCGCGCAAGGCGCATATAGTTACAAAATATCTCAAGTGAAAGTAGTCCCAAATTGTTCCACTTTCACTGGGCTTTATATGCCCTCAGCCGTGCTTTATATGCTGTATAATGCTCCAAGCTATCATCTGGACTTTATATGGATTTGAGGCCCCGGACTACAGATACGACATTTTTGTGAAAGGTTGGCCTGTTTAATACAGTGCTAGTCATGGTTCATCAGAATTCACATCTGTGTGTATACACTCAGTGCAAGAGCACTTGAACGTAACCACAAAGTAAGTCATGTGATGTGTGTTAAACAAATTACCTGATGTTGCTGTCAATCATTATTTCAAAGACTGCCGTTATCAAGTTTGACCATTATTTTCACTTACTATATGCCCTTCACTCTCTGGTCCGAGTGGCAATTCGTAACATAGCAAACAAATATTAATAATTTCTTCTTTGTTCCTACACAAACTTGAACATTATTTACATTTTTAGAGTCAATTCCAATCACTTACCTCATATTAATGGTTACAAAACGAATCATGTGAAATATAGACTTTGAAAGTTTATGTCTGATGAATACTTAACAGCTGTTGTCATATTTACTCTCGTCGCGTATTGGTGAAAGATTCCCGCTGTGACGTAAACCAATAATTCACTGACTCACTCACATTTACTGGTTATTCTGCATAGGTACCCTTGGTATTGTATCTTGTCTGAGAACGTGAATATTGACTGAAATTTAACATCTAAAATTCAATTTTAAAAATGGTTTTATTGAATTCTTTCATATCCTAAGATATTTATTAAAATCAGATTCAAATAGCGCCATTTGACATTTACCAATTCAATATTTTCCAGATTCTCGATGATGTCAGAATGACCTCTGAAGGTCATGCACCTGATATTGTTGCAGTGTAACTGATGTTTTTAACCATCTCCCTGTGGGATTAGGCACAGGCACTGCTCTTTAGGGCATCTCCGGTTGCCTTCAGCATGGAGAGTGTTAATGAAATAATCGGCACATATGGGTGAAAGATTCCCATTGTGATGTGTAACAATAACTCCCTCCCATTTAATGAAATATCTAGTTATACAGAATAATACCAATTTACATCTTTACAAATCTTTCATGTTAAGTTCAGAAAGTTACATAACTACCGTAATTAACCTAATAATTCAAAGGAGAAAATAATTAAATTTATTGCTATTCGAATTACTAGAAAAATACAAAATTTTTAAATCATCTGTGTTTATATAATTAGAGACAACCAAATTAAAGTACAAAATATAGTTCTAATTGAAATGGTAAATAAATGAAGGATTTTATTAAACAAAATTTGTTTTAAATGATTAAATTTAGGTGTTCAAACTATTAGAGGGCTCAGATTATTAGGGTAATTATGGTATTTGACAGATATAACTTTTTGGATGATCCTTTCTGAATATCGTGTTTGCTATAATAATACTTAAGAATATTTTCCATATCCTTTAAAATTGTGTGTGTGTGTGTGCGTGCGTGTGTGTGTGCATGTGCATGCATGAGTGTGGTATCTCTCCTGACATTGAAATGAAACAGTGTTATGATCTAGGCCCATATAAAAGGCATGTGGAAGTCTTAATTGGGCAACGACAGGATTTGTATTGTAGTCGGCAGGTGCTAAGTGTAATCTACACGACCGACCGTTCAATTAGCGGAACATACAATTCATGCTTTTCGATATATTCCAGCCAAAGTTATGACATTGCGCTCTCCATTTACTACAGTTAACACATGGGTCTTTCTTTGGCCGCATTGTTACTTAGTGATTATTGACTGTCAGTGTCAGTATCGGTTGTCTTGCAACGAAACCAAAAGATGTCTATAGCAACCCTCCATGGTTTACTCGTTGCCGCAGCAACTGAAGAATTTAATTAGATGAGTACACAGAGGCTAGGATATTGTTTGTTTATATCTAATCTATGGTGTAGATATGAATATGTAAGCACATGACTGTGTCCTTTAAACTAGTGGGGAAAATCAAATTGAAAATGACTGTCTGTATTTCTGTATTTGTATTGTGTAAAAATTACACATTTACATGAATAAGATAATTATCCTTGTGCATGGAGACGTACTTGCACTTTATTAATCTACTTATTATTATTATTAGTAGTAGTAATAGTAGTAGTAGTATTTTATTATTATTTTATTAGTAGTAGTAGTAGTATTATTATAATAGTTAGTACTTAATCTTTAAATATAATATATGCTCATTAAATATGTAAAATATGTATCTTTCAAATTAACGTTTATTTCGAATTCTGTAAAAACGTAGTTAAAGCTTTTAAATATAGAGCTCTGTAAAATGTCGACATTTGAGTGCTTAAAATGTATACGTTAATTATGTGAAATGTTTTAATTCATTCAATTTCTTATATGTAATTATAATGTAGATCAAGTAGAATACTATTATTGGCACATCCTTCTTCAGGATTTTCTTGCCATGTATAATCTCAATGATGTATCACAGCGCTAGCATTGCCTAGTGTCGCTGGTGAGAATGAATAGCGTGATATACAGGCACAAAAACACAGTCCGCCGAGATAGATAAATGGAGGTGAATAGCGTTAGAGGTAAATTTAGCTGTCTATGGGACTGTAATGGGTGCCTTTGTTCCCTGGTTCCGCTTGAGCGGTCACAGAATATTCGTTGGTAGGGGGTGAGAGGGGAGGGAGGTAGACCTGCCCGTGGGTTCAGGAATACCTGCTGATTGCCACCTATCTTGGGTCTATTATGCAACACATCTCCGATTCTCATAACTGTTTCAGTTATAAGGTCAGCACAGGCACCAAACCAGAGGTGGACATTCCATTGGGGCCATGTTCAACTGGCTAGCATTGTACCAGCCGGAGACGAGTCTTGAGGCGTCTCGCTGAACCATGACCAAAGTTGTAGTGAACAGAACTCACGGCCAGCTGGCACTATCTGCTAGATCGGCAATGGCCGCGTAGGTGATTGGTCAATCCAACAATTGGTGGTAGGATTCCCCAGAATTTCGATCAGTCACCTGTCGATTGGTGGGAGGATTCACTCATGTCCGTTAAGCACCTGTTGAGTTGGTCAGCCGGTTCCCTGATAGCCCTCATAGGTCTAGTCCATTGGGTCCTCTCTGGGTGACCGCTATTTATAGAATCATGGAATTAAATTAAGGATAAAGCAGCCTCACTGAGCTGCAACAAGCCTTCCCAGGAATGTTAGTTTCTCTTTATGCCTGGGAAAGATGTGTCCTGTTTTGATGGATCTGTTTGTTGGAGGTTTGCGTCCTTGTTTCCATATGACAGGACATTCAGAAGGACATTCTAAGTCAAAGACAACATCAGGACGATATTGCTCTGCAGGGGACCAAATTCCAACAGAATCCAGACTTGAATGGGTCTATATTTTTTATATATATTTTTTTTATATTTATGAAATAAGTTAATTTTAAAGGGTGCAGGCATCTTTATTACAAACAGAACATGATGATGAATCTATCATTGTCAGCTAAGAATATAAACAGTTTCAATTATAGTTATTTTGAATCATTTTATGACTGGTAAGGAATGTTTGTGAACTTTCGAGTACACGTTGCATGGGATCTGAATATTCTGTACAAGAATCCCATCACTTGATTGATATGTGTTAACAGTCAGAGAGTGATGTTTTTATTGTCATTCTATCTTAAAATTAATTGCATGCCGGTAACTAAATTTTCATGATTACCTTTTAAGGTAATCATGAGCTAATCACAGACAGAATATGAATATGTCTGATGTTTTATTGAATTTATTATTTCAAATGAATTATCTCTCACTAAAATCAGCCTCTTTTTAATTCACTAGTGTGACAAAATAATTTTAAAAACTTAGGTTTATATTTTTATTTTATATATGTTTTTCATAAATTTAAAAGAAAAGAAAAATGTGTAATATCGAGTCGTTTGACTCGTGGAGCCTGGTGACATATTATAGTGTGTTTGCCAGGGAGAACATATTATTGTGTGTTTGCCAGGGAGAACATATTATTGTGTGTTTGCCAGGGAGAAGACCCTTGGTGTTGGCATTATATGCTGCTCATGCTTGCTCTAGAATTTGATCGCATTCAGAAAATTGATTTTCGAGACTTCTGGCTTCTGTAGCTCAATCCACTGTAATGTGGTCAGGTATTTGAAAAGCATATCCATCTGAAAATAGCTCTGGCTTCAAAATCAACTTGGTGTTGTTCTCGAAAGGCCCTTGCCAGTGAATGGAAGATGGATGTTTCGTACTTTAGAGGTTGGGGTGGTGGAAGGCGGCATGGCGAGAGGGGAGAAAAATCCAAGAGAATTAGTATGTTGATGGATGGATGATTAGTTGACTTGCTTGTCTAACCAGCCATTCACATTTGGTTGTTTCCCTTTGGTGAAAAGGGATAATGATGAAGTAATGCATAACTAACTTATTTTGTTTGTTTTTTTGAAGATGAAGGTTCATATTTAAATTCTAAAATAACAGGGAAATGTCTAAGAAGGCTTTTTTATATTGTTATTCTCATTTAAATGAAAACTTTGCAGTTAAAACCTACTGTGAAAAAATCCCTTTGAGGTTTGTCTGTTCAGTCATTAAGATCATCGAACAACAAAATGGAACATATTTAATGTATATTTTAAAGATTATATCCATTTATAATTAAGAAAGAAAGAAATCACACACAAAGTAAATCTCTTGTTTCTGATACATTAAAATAAAATCACATGCCATAAAAATCCATACATGCATTATAGTGCTATATAAATAAGACTATTATTAGTAGTATTATCAATATTGCAACAACTGTATTGAACATTTCTGTATTGCAACATATTGGTATTACTATTTATTAACTGATGTCAACGATTGTTTCAATATCGGATTTGTGAGCAAGCTTACTTGCATATATACTTAATGAAGCCAGTATAAGGTTAATAAACTAGGAAGCAAACATGTAACTGGTGTTGGCCTAAGAGGACTTTGATAAGTCGACTTATCAATGAGCACTACAGAGGTATATCTTAGTTCCATACCGTTACCCATGGCTAGTCCCTACACACAGAATGGAACCATTGAACAAAGGTTATTTAGCATTGTAGCAAAAGCTGTGACGGATTATCTCACTAGCATTCTATCTTGGCACATATATTCCTGCTGCCATGTAAAGCACTAATTCCTTTGGTTACTTTTGAACATACAATAAATACTACCTGGACCCAAGATTACGAATATGTTTAACCATTTCTTAGTTAAAATACACTCATAGTGTTCACACTTTTAAATCAATTTTTACGAATAGTTATTATATAATACTCTGTCATCGACTTCAATTTTAATTTTAAAATTAGCATATTTTTCATCCTGCTTTTCATTTTAAACCATCTGTAATATAATTAAATATTATTTGTCATTTATGGGTGAAAGATTCCTGCTGTGACGTAAAACAATAATTCACTCACTCACACCCAAGATTACGAAATGTTCTTGAGTACGAACTCATGCTAAACTCAAAGTTTTGTTCACAAATCCCCATATGAAATTTTAGCTTGGGCATAAAATCGTACCAAAAAAAGTTTCATAATCTTGGAGCCAGACCTTTGTTGCTATTATTTAGCTTTATTCACTCGAAATACTTGTACACAAAAATGTTATCCTCTGTACCAATCAAAATCATTCAGTTATACACTACAAACATGTTATACAGTGTAAAACATATACCCAGTTATACATTGTAAAACATGTACCCAGTTATACACTGTAAAACATATACCCAGTTATACATTGTAAAACATATACCCAGTTATGCATTGTTAAACATGTACCCAGTTATATACTGTCCAACATATACCCAGTTATACATTGTAAAATATGTACCCAGTTATACACTGTAAAATATGTAACCAGTTATACAATGTAAAATATGTCATCCAGTTACACATTGTAAAAGATGTATCCAGTTATGCACTGTAAAATATGTACCCAGTTACACATTGTAAAACGTATTCAGTTATACATTGTAAAACATGTTACCCAGTTATACACTATAAAACATGTATCCAGTTATATACTGTAAAATATGTACCCAGTTACACATTGTAAAACATGTTGCCCAGTTATACACTGTAAAACATGTACCCAGTTATACATTGTAAAACATGTTACCCAGTTATACATTGTAAAACATGTACCCAGTTATACACTGTAAAACATGTACCCAGTTATACATTGTAAAACATGTACACAATGTTACTGTTGTAGGCTAACACTAAAATTTTCTGTTTCAGGAATTCTATGAACACACTGAGATACTGTGGAAAGACAAGGGTGTGCAGGGATGTTTTGAGCGTTCGAACGAGTATCAGCTGATCGACTGTGCGCAGTAGTAAGTAAAACCTTTATTTACATGCTTCCCAAATGTTAAAGTAAAACCTCTTAATCACTTGCAAAATGTAAAAAGTAAAACATTTACTTGAGTCAAAATAATAAAGCTTGTACTTGTGACGGGCCAGAGATTACAGAACATTTCTGAGTAAGATTTCATACACAACTCACAACTCACATTCACAAATCCATATATAAAATTTGAGATTGAGTATGAAATTGTATTCAAAATGTTTTGTAATCTCGGTGCCTGAAAAGGGTTGTTGTATTTTTGTGCATTTTAAAAGCTGCCACACAGCTATACCAGGCATCCCCATGGCAACTAAACAGTATTTTATCATGGCAGGACTGTGATATACCTAGGATGGGCCATGTAACGTGTTCTAGAAGAATTTGTAATGGTAACCAAACCTGATTGTTTCAACAGGCCTTGTAATGTACAGCTAATCTTCCAAGAGTCACATAATCGTTTTTGGTACTCTTAACATCTTTCTATTTCTGGACCCACACTATTTTTGTTTTGTTTACAATATTATTAAATGTCCCATAGTTTATCAGTATTTCATATGGATTTATATCTAGAGAATGAAGCTCAGAATGCAATCATATGTCCTTGCCCAGTCCATCATTGTTACCATCAAGAATTGTTTTTGACCAAACCATAATGATCTATAATAATAGCAATGTGCATTGATATATTACAATGATCATTGCAGATGAGTGAAAAAAATCATACAGAAAAAAATACACACAAAAATAATTCCCCACCGAGTGCTATATTTCAAGCATGGATTTAGCACTTTATTAATACACCTGATTGGCACTTTATTAATACACCCAAATGGCACTTTATTGATACACCCGATTGGCACTTTATTAATACACCCAAATGGCACTTTATTGATACACCCGATTGGCACTTTATTAATACACCTGATTGGCAATGATTTATAGTGGCTAACAGTGTAATAGTTCATGGATTAGATTGGATTACACCTTCTGATATGTGACACAGGATGTGGTAATCTTACCCAAAATTCGCCTGTATTTTGTATGCATCCAGGAAGTGCAATCCTTGATGTGTTATGTAGGGCTTCTTATCGGTCTGCAGTCACGCTTTGCCATTGGCTGGACAATATCAATCAATTATCAATGAATAACAGCCAGATAGCTTACACATATGTTCCTTTATTTCGTATGTAAATGGCGCAATGATTCAGGTGTGGTGTAGAGTTGTAAAATGTCCTTGGATGAAATGCAATGATCCAATTTCTTGGTGTGGTGTAGAATTGTAAAATATCCTCATTGGATGAAATGCAATGATCCAGATTCCAGGTGTGGTGTAGAGTTTTAAAATGTTGATGTTGAATGAAACATGATCCCTGTTGAAAATGGCATCCAAATTTGCCACCAGCAGCAAGGTGGTTAAAAGACTTCATGAACACTACTGTATACATTGTTATCTTAGTTTTCTAGTTTGACAGTACCGTAGTTTTAATGTTACACGGATTTCTGCTTTTTTACGCGAGAAATCTATAGAAATATCTGCGATTTATATTGATTTAAAGTTTTCATGATTAAAGTGGTAATCGTGACATGTTGTTTCTGATGTCATCAGATGTAATAGCTGTTGGTGTCATGATGACTTCAGACAGTGTCCAGAACAATGGCCAGAGCCTTCCATTGCTTCAGAGTAATGGAATTGTGAGCATTTTCTAGCCTATCTCCGAGTGTTGAGACAGTTTCTAACATCGACTAGTTATTAATAGATTGGGCAAGGTCGGGATGTCTCCGACTAAAATCTGAAATACATCAGGCAAGGTTAAAATGTCTTCGGCTAGTCAGAAATGTATCAGGCAAGGTATGGGAGTATCTGACTAAAGTCATAATTAGATCAGGCAAGGTCTGGAAGTGTCTGTGACTAAAGTCGTAATTCAATCAGGAAAGCCAGAGTCTGACTAAAGTCATAAATAGATCAGGCAATGTCTGGGAGTATCTGACTAAAGTCATAATTAAATTCGGCAAGGTCTAGAAATCTCTGACTAATGTCATCGTTAGATGGGCAAGGCAGAAAAGTCTGACTAAAGTCATAATTATATCGGGGCAAGGTCTGGTAGTCTCTGATAATTAGATCAGGCAAGACAGAAGAGTGACGAAAGTCAGACATGGTTACGGTGTCTCCAACTAAGCCATGAATAAATCAGGCAAGATCTTGCTGGGAAGAAGGAAAAAAAAAAGGTCTTAAACAACTATGAGCATTGGGTGAATTGGGCGACACAAAATCTACAGAATTCTTTTGAAGAAACTGGCATGTGTCCATAACCATTCATACACTTTGTCTGGCAGTACTATAAGAAATCACCCGGTCTATTGATAATATTGTCAACTTGTAGAAAGTCTGTGTTCGAGGCTGATACTGGGTGGGGAATGCTTGAGCTATGACTCGATCTCTCGTTCCCTTTGATTAAAGGCAGACCGAGGCAGAAGAAGAAATAGGACATTCTGCATCCTGCAAGGATCCAGTCATAGTTCATTAGATGGTCATTAACCTAACTGTTCCTGGGTTATCAGATTGGACATGGTCTGAGGACTCCAGTTATTACAGATTTTGATTGAATTTTATGCTTTAATTTGTCAGGGCATGAATTGCGATAGTTTGGGAAATGTCGGGAAGGTGGACAGGAAGTTTGTTTGGTTTTTTTTGGTTTTTAAAAAAATAAAATTACCTATGCAGCATATTTTAAGCTAAAAAGTGTTCAAATTTTCTTCTGGATGCTGATGATGTAGCATGAGGTGCCACCATTATGTATGTAGACATGTCACGGTTTGTGTCTGTGTACCTGTACAGGTATGATGGTTCAGCAATATCCTACTCAACACTAACCTGTAAGTTCCCAGTAGTTGCACACAGCAGCACTATCACCCATAAGCTCCAATCTGATTTTTTATTACATGTTTCCAGTAATTTTAAATTATGTAATCGCCAGTGCCTATTTGTTCTTTTCGAAGATGGTGATGTTGCCAGCAGACATAATTGTTTGGACATGATCTGTGACAAATAGCGCCAGGTGTCTCCCAGGCAATGTTCTGTCAGTATGGTGTCTTCTAGGCAAGCTGCTGTTTGTTTGATGTCTTTTAGGCAATGTGCTGTTAGTTTGATATCTTCCAGGCAATGTACTGCTAGTGTCTCCCAGACAATGTGCTGTCATTCTGGTGTCTCCCAAGCATATTGCTGTTAATTCTGTCTCCCAGGTAAGGTGTCAGTTTGGTGTCTCCCAGGCCAAGTTCTGTCAGTTGAGCGTCTCCCAGACAAGATGCTGTTAATATTCTGTTGATCTGTGTCACACCTTGTTCTCACCCAAATACTCCTATTCAAAATATCACCCTAGAGCAGATAAGCAAGTCTAGATTTACTGGAGAACAACAGGGTAAAGAATTTCAATAGCTCCTTTCATATAAATATAATACCAATCAAAATAATTTATATTTAGACTATTTACTTTCACCTTCTGAGACTATGGATAGTCTAACATTCTGTGTCTCTCAGGCAAGGTTCTGTCATTTGATGTCTCCCAGCAATGTGCTGTCATTCTGATAGCTCCCAGGCAAGGTTCTGTCAATGTGCTGTTAGTTGGTTGTGTTTCAGGCAATGTGCTGTTAGTTGGTTGTCCTCCAGGCAATGCTTGGTTGTCCCCCAGTTCCTCAACATGTACTGGTGAGCTGGGTATGTCCCAGTATTCAGGCAATGTGCTGTTAGTTGGTTGTCCTCCAGGCAATTCTTGGTTGTCCCCCAGTTCCTCAACATGTACTGGTGAGCTGGGTGTGTCCCAGTATTCAGGCAAGGTGTTGTCAGTTGGGTGTATCCCTAACTGGTGAAATGCACACAAAGCACAATACATTGAAGGATACACACAGATCTGCTGTGCCTGGAGGTGTTTGCTGCAATTGTGCCTGCCAGCCTGCAGACAAGCAGACAAAACTGTGTGCAGCAGTTAACCCCTTAACCACGTAGGCCATCACGTTCAGGACTATCGAATCGCTGAACAGTCTGACATGTTTGAATCCATAACATTGCACTGGACTCCTGACACCTGAGAGCTCATTAACACCTAATTCCACACCAAGTACTCATGCCTGAAGGTTTGGACCGCCAACCTTCCCCACTCCCATGGAGACCCCAGGATAGCGAGGGTTAAAGCTTCTGCAGCTGTCTCAGTATTGCGGGCATTTTAGGTCACGGCAGAGCCCAGTTTAGAAACAGTCTACTATATTGGAGCTATTTATAGCCCGTGATTGAGTTTCACTGCAAGAGCATCCTTGGCTTGAAGCTTGCAGAGATAGATAGATCCATGGGGGAAATGTTCAGAGCAATCCAGTGACTGCAGTCCTGGCTTCATGTGGGAGAATGGGTGGAGGGGAGTTTTCCTTCCAGTCTCCCTGACATATTGCACATTTGGTTAGCCGAGTTTCCAGGCAGTGCAGGGCAGCTGCAATAGAATAGAGAGAGAGAAAGAGAGAGAGAGAGGGGGGGTGGAACACTGCCAGTGATACATTGGATTAGGAAGGTCTATTGATCAGCTGGTCGCGGGGAGAAGATTTCTCATCACAGGTCTATAGATTTAGCTGGGTGTTTAGCCGAACAGTAGATTGCAGGCTACAGCCCACTGCTTATTGATCTGTTTAATGTACAAGTACTGCAGTTCTGACTGATGGCGGAGTCCATCAAACACCGACTGTGTCACAGGACCGGCATCGTTATTACGGAATCGGGGCTCTTCCAATTCACGGTTGGTCATCGTCAGGTCATCATCGTTGCCATCCCAGTCAAATTGCCACGATGATGACCTTGGTGCAATAGAAACTGGTGCTGCATCCAATCCGAGCATCGGTGCTGCAAGGAGAAGACCTCTAAATACATCCAAGAATCAGCTGGAATGTAATCGCAGTTGATCTGTTCAGTTGCATCCTGACCTTCTAAACCTGCTGCTATTAAATCCCCTTGTATCATCCCATGGAAAATGCAGATCTCCAAGCAAGCATTGAAATCCTTGAAAGTCTTATATTTGATGATTTATCCATTAAACCTTTGCGATTTCTCTCCCAGAGCATGTACTGTAGTAGCCATTTATTTGAGGCGACCTTCCTGGTACTCTTTTTCTAAAATTATTGCATTTAGTTTAAAGCTATTTTATCCACGTGCGTCATGGAGTCCAGTGGCAATTCTCACTTTTGGGCCAAAATTATAAAAGGTCAATCATTTATGGTATATTAAAATTAAAATACATACAAAACTCAATTATTTTCTTAGTAGGTAAAAACAATGTTGACAGAATATCCATTTTAGTGATTGCACTAGTACATTCCTGGGGTATGTACCGTGGCAATGCAGTAATCATCCGTGGTCTGTCAGGACCACTTAGTGATTGCAGGTTTACTGCAGCATTCAGCGCTACAGATGTTGAGGGTTTCCTCCTGCCCTAAACTGACAAGCTGTTATATAAGTGAAAGAATCCTGAAAGCGTCTCTAAGCCCCAATTATAAAAAAAAATAGAATTAAACTAAACTACAATCCTAGGAACATCTTATTACAATCCTGGGAGCATCCTAAGGATATGTATCCATCCATGAAGTCTTGCTTGGTCATCAACTGGTCATGAACTAATAGATTCTATGTTTGTTTTTAAATTGTCTTGCAGTTGTCACAAATCTGTCATTTGTTTGCTGCTGAGTTGTCACAAATCTGTCATAGTTTGCGGCTACGGTCTGTCAAGTTCATAAGCTGGGTATCATACCCTGTTATCTGACTCTGTTATCTGACCAGTTATCTGACCAGTTATCTGGGCATCTGACCTGTTATCAGACTAGATATCAAAACAGAAACAAGTGGCAGCTTTTAGTAATGAAGTATCTAGCGCTGAGATGGTGGAGGTTTATGAATGATAGGTATGTTGTAGAGTTGTACTGTCCTTGAGATGTTTTCATGAAAGCTTTACTTTCCTTGTGGTGTATTTTCCCCCCATGTTGATCAATAATTCAATGAAAGCACTTCTGCAACAACTATCTGACAGAATAACATGGAATATATGTGATGCATATTTTGCTGGAAATTCCAACCCAAACAGAAAGTAGGGGAAACAATTTGCCTTGTCATTCTAGCATAATAGAATCCAGTAGATAATAATCTTACAAAAATTAGTGTCCCATTATGATTACATCAGCAATTTGTTGACATACTATTTTCCCTCAAACTAATTTACATCTGGCTGCATAGTACTTGGTTCCAAAGAGGTTTTTGAGCATCGGCTGTAATACCTGGAACTAAGGTAGACCTGGTATGGCAGCCATGTTGGAATTGATTACCATGTCACATATGTACTAATATACTAGTAGTATACAGGTTCCGCTGGCCGTAGGGGTAATTCTATTTTTAACTGCTATTGCTGTATCTGTAGGTTGCTCTGGGCAGACTGTTCCATGGCCATCTCCTCCTGTTTACTCAACTGTATATCTGTACATATGTCTGTCTGTACATGTGTGTGTCTCTGTATGTTGTGTGTGTCTCGGTATGTTGTGTGTGTCTCTGTATGTTCGTTTAGAATAGTGTTCGTTTAGAACAGGACCCCATAACTCCACCTCTATTCCTATTCCCTCCAGCCTACACACTTTCATTTAATGTACCATTCACTTCTTCTAAGTTTAGATCTCTTTTCAATGGGTCTGGCTAAATTTAGCTGCTTATCAAACAAGCCAATGTTTGCCCTGTGTTGGCTGTATGAACCTGTGTGTATGTATTCTGCCCTGCTTTGCTGAACTCCGTCAGGTCATGCTACATTGCACACACACACACACACACACACACACACACACACACACACACACACACACACACACACACACCGAGGGACCTGCCAGCTGACTCCATTTGTAAACTTCACCAGGGGTCCTGCTAGTTTATTTAGTATGTAAGCTCTTATCATAGGTCCTGATAGTGTATTCTATATGTAAATTTCCAACATGGGACCTGATAGCATATTTTGTATGTAAACCTCACCAGGGGTACTCATAGCTGACTCCACTTGTAAACTCCACCAGGGGACCTGCAAGCTTATTCTGTATGTATACTCCAAATGGGGACCTGATAGTGTATTCTGTATGTGAACTTCACCAGGGGTCCTGCTAGCGTATTCTGTATGTAAACTCCAAATGCAGACCTGATAGTGTATTCTGTATGTGAACTTCACCAGGGGTCCTGCTAGCGTATTCTGTATGTAAACTCCAAATGCGGACCTGATAGTGTATTCTGTATGTGAACTTCACCAGGGGACCTGCTAAGCTTATTCTGTATGTAAACTCCAAATGTGGATCTGATAGTGTATTCTGTATGTGAACTTCACTCGGCATCCTCCTAGCATGTTCTGTATATAAGCTGCACCATTGGACCTGGTAGCTTATTCTGTATATAAATGCCACTTCACCAGGTAAACCTCCTAGCTCAGCATTGTAGTTTAGTACAGATGGTGTTTTCTTTCATGTTTTGTCACTCTATGATGTTTAAATTATAGTTTGTCACTCTATGATGTTTAATTGTAGTTTGTCACTCTATGATGTTTAATTGTCTATTCCTGTAAAGCATGAAACAATTACTTATTTTCACCCACCTGGATTCCATTGCCAGAGAAAGCTGCTCTGAGATATTTATACTACCAGCTTTAGAAGCAGAAATATATTCTTCATTAATGATTGATACAGCAGTGACTATTTCTGGCCACTTGCGAAATGTCAACTGAAATGAACCTCATAAAATATGAAATGTGACAGCAATTTTGTGGCCATCTTTCATAAAGCAGGGCTGGTATCAAGATGGATAGTGGCTATCGAAATGTGGAAACCTTCATTGCCACTGGTATATCCTATGTTCTCTAATTGGTGTCCGAGTGACATGCGAACACTTAAAGGAATTAAGGACGTGAAAATTGTAGAAATAATTTATTAATAAACCTTTAGCAAACATTTTAATATTTATTGGACAAAATATAATTGTAGAGATCTCGAAAATCAGTTTGTCTTTCTTTTATTTGGACAGATAGCAGTTTACCGATTCTTTTTCTTTAACATTCTGCAGCATTAAAAATTAAATTGTGCAGACATAATATTTTAGCTATATATATTGAAGATGAGCTACAACCTCTACATGAAAGTGTGAATGTAGCAAAGCATCCTGCTTAAAACATACTACCATACGCTGAGCACAATATAATTATTTAACTAGTTATTTATTTATTAATCTATAGATATTTATATCATGTGTTGTTGTATATAGATATTTATATCATGTGTTGTTGTATATAGATATTTATATCGTGTGTTGTTGTATATAGATATTTATATCATGTGTTGTTGTATGATGTATATTCGGTGTAACTAATAGGTTACTCAGTGCATGCGGCAGAATGTGGCTGGTGTGGTTGAAATCTGCAGAAGATACAAAATATCAAAATAGATCCACTCAGCGCTCTGGTCCACTCATCTCTTAGTTTGGAATAAGACAGAAAACTATTTTGTGAACTCCCATTTTCAAGATGGCTTTTCCAGGTGCACTCTTCGAGCATGCAGTAGATCGGGATATATCTTTGTGCACAGTAAATATGCCTGTACACAGAATCCACCACGGCCGTCGCAATCTGTTCAGCGTTTTGGGGAGAGAGGACCGTCTGTTCACCTTAACACAGATCCATTAGATATTCTTCGATTAGCATTTACATGAAAGATTAATATTGCATTATATCTAGTATTTTCGCAGTTGCCTTGGCGACGTGTATTTCGGTTGGGTTAAGGACTTGGTCAGATTTGTAAGCAGTGTTGTACAACTGATTGAATGTTTGATGGTGGTTCAGGAGGCACTTGGCAGTTGACATTGGAGGGCAGGGGGGGGAAAGTACAACCTGTTATTCCTGTTTGAAGTGTGGTGGTTGTTGTGGTGGCAAAGCTATCTCCAACTATGTGAGGCTATGTTCATTTCATTTGCAAGCCATGTTAACAAGGGCCTGCCATCTTTCTAGTTTTATAGGCTGGTTTGTAATAGCCTGGCTCTGTCCTGTTTAGGATGTCTTGGCTTTAAGAATGCACACACTCACACACAAACGCAATGAGTTTCCTTGTTGTTGCCCAAGTGTCACGCTAAATCACAGACCTGCCCACCTCGTTAACAAGACTCATATTCCCTGCTATTTATAAATAGATGTGGCCTGACTCACTGTTGCTAAAAATAGCCGTCCTAGAGTTAAAGGTCATCACCTCCTGCCTGAAATAAATCCATAATGGGGACTGGGAGAGAATGCATTACTTCTGTGCTGCAGTTAGCTGTGTGCCTTTAAAAATGGAAAGGGAGTGGGTGGATGTGCCCCAGAGTGGGTTTTTTTGTTGCCTCCTCAGTATGTGCAACATGGCCAGTAACTCAGACTTCTGTCTCCCTGTCTGTAGTTCCTGGGGGTGTAGGCAGAGTATAGCTGTAACCTGAAATTTGGTATACCAGCAGTGGGCTGCAGTATATAGTGTACCACACACTTTTTAATAGACCTGATGAAAAATACAGTCTTGTTTTTTTTGGGAAAATGGGTCTCTCTCTCTCTCTCTCTCTCTCTCTCTCTCTCTCTCTCTCTCTCTCTCTCTCTCTCTCTCTCTCTCTCTCT
>JAUTBT010016537.1:0-22245 GCA_032361225.1 Lepetodrilus schrolli
GCCGATGCTCGCAGGTTTACTGCAACATTCAGCGCTACGGATGTTGCGGGTTTCCTCCTGCCCTAAACTGACAAGTATTGATATAAGTGAAAGAATCTTGAAAGCGACTTAAAACCCCAATACAAAAAAACAACAACAAAAAACAACTAATACTTAGATAGTTTGGCATAAAGTGCCTCGACAGTCCCAATTGGTAGATTATCTTGGTAAATACTTTATGGAATAGGGGGGGGGAAATAATTTCTTATTTTGTACGACCTGACCAAATTTTAAACATGTTTGCACCATTGTGCAAAGAAGAACATCAGAACATGTGCAAATTGTGTCCTTTTGCGTGTTCCATCTGTCGGCTGTCACCACCCTGCATAAAATAATACTTAACAGTACTCAAAATATTTAGTGATGTAGATATATTAACAGATTTTTGATAATTTGTTTAATTTTGTTTGCTCGTACAAAATAAGAAATTGCAATTATTTTTTTGGTCATTCCAGAAAGTATTTACTGAAATAATCTACCAAATGGTGCCAATGCATTCCATGGCAAACTAGTAAGTGCTACACTAACAACATATAAACACAACTTGGGAGTGGACAGCTTGCTTTTAATACCTAATAAATTACGTTCTGTGTGCATTGGCAGTGTGTGATATTGGATGTGACTTTGTGTCCTGACAATGACTGTGATTTGTTTAATGTTAGTCCGTGTGACGCATAGGAAATCTGTGCTTATATATTTTCTATTCTTTAATTTTCTTTTCTTTTCTATTAATTTAACCTTCCCCCTGCTGGATTAGGCACAGGCATTCAGGGCATTCAGGGCATCTCCAGTTGCCTCCAGCATTGAGATGGTTAAAGACTCTCCTCTAAATCACATCAGTATAACTCCATTATGAAATTAGTTGTATTACTTTGGATTTCCCTATTCATATACAGCAGCAGGGATTATTTTATTAATTAATTTATTATTAACCCCCTCCCTGCTGGATTAGACACAGGTAATGCTCTTTAGGGCATCTCCGGTTGCCTGCAGCATGGAGAGGGTTAATATTAATAATTAATTAATTAAAAGCAAAATTAATATTTAAATAATTATTAGTATAATAATAATAATCTATTTAAATAGTATCGAGTTCCAGCTAGGCTCCTCACAGGTCCTTAACATTGGCATGGTAAGGATAATTATTAAGTTAATTTAGTAACTTAGAAAAAATTTAATGTTAAGAACATTTAGGAATAATTTAGATATATTACTAATGTTTTTATTCCCCATATTCCAAGTTTCGGGTCACCAACATCAATATCCATGACCTGGGGTAATGACCATAAAAATGATCGGGTGATCTGTATACATGCACCTCTATAGGAATAGGTGATTGTATACGTATGTATACAGGTGTTCTCCGTATATATGTCAACTTGTCACCAACAGGTTATGAGGTTAAGGAATCTACGTCAATCTAGAGATGTATCATTGTATGTATACCGTATTCAATCAGAGCATGTTGAATATGGATTTATAGTTTAGTTGTAGTTTAGAAACCGATTGCACTTTATTGATAATGGACAGTAATGTCAAAAAGAAACATATATGGATTTATAATATAGTTGTAGTTTTAGAAACCAATTACTCTTAATTGATAATGGACAGCAATATAGAAAATATTAAAACATGAAAAAGACCATCTGACAACAACCTTGTAACAATTTTAACGGTTTGATTCACAAAAACAAATTAAATCCATTGACAGGTCATAATATCAAGTACAAAGTATGGCCTTGATCCATTCAACCATATTATCATTATAACAGTATTGAATTACGTCTCTCTAACAGTAGCAGTAATAACAGTGGCCCTGGTTCCACAGAGAGATCGTAGCTATGCGAGGGTCGAGGGTCGTGCCGCCATGTTAGCGTATAGGATTTACGACTCTCTTAGTGCCACAATCTTTCTGTGGAACAGACACCCTGCTGTGTTTGTACTAAATAGTGTTTTACTCTAATGTAACCTTAAAACTCCAGGCTTAGTCGTAGACTACACCTTAGACTATTGTTAGAGTTACACCATTTCATACATGAGAGACTTGGCCCTGAGAATACAGAACTTTTTTAGTACGATTTCATGCTCAAGCTCAATTTTTATATGGGATTTGTGAAACAAAATTTGAGTTAAGCATGAAATTGTACTCAAAAACGTTATGTAATCTCAGGTCCTGGTTTCTGATATATCCTATAATAATCCAATCTCACCCCATATATCCAATAATAATCCAATCTCACCGATATATCCTATATTAAATTCAATCTCACCCGATATATCCTATAATAATCCAATCTGACCTGATATATCCTATAATAATCCAATCTCACCCGATATATCCTATATTAAATCCAATCTCACCCAATATATCCTATATTATATCCAAACTCACCCGATATATCCTATAATAATCCAATCTCACCCGATATATCCTATATTAAATCCAATCTCACCCGATATATCTAATAATCCAATTTCACATGATTATAAGGATTGCATGTTATTATTATTATTTGTGGTCAAAACTAAGAAACATTTTTTTGACTACAAGCTCATGCTCAACTTGAGGTGCTGTTCACAAATCACCACATAACATTTTAGCTTGAGCATGAAATCGTACTCAAAACATTTTGTAATCTCAGGGCATGATCATATTTGAGCTGTGCATGTTCTGTGCATGTTCTGTGCAAATATCAATATTTTAGAGCTGTAATAGATAAATAGAATTTCATATATTTGCATCATTTGATATTGGCCAGTGAATAATCAACATCTGAGGCTTATCTAATAGTGTGTATTTCACACACTACTAGATAAGCCTCAGAGTTTGATTAGTTTCATGAACTTTTAGGATAACATTGATATTGCTATCATCATTGGTTCATCAGTACGAGCCCTGGTTTGTGGGTCTTACGGTACATCCAAAAAAAATCAGTCCCTTAATTAAGTAAATTAACCTTCTTTCTGCTACATACATCTTGAGATGCCCATGTACAATATTGAATTCCATTAACCCAACAGGGAGACATTCACGGATGGCTTCACATAGCCTTAATTTGGGCAGATAATTCAACCACAATTCCACAATTATTGCCGCATACTCGATTACTCACCCTAACTTCCTGGGAAAGTGCTTGCACCTCGCTCTAACGACCCATTGCCTGGTATCGCCTGCCATGTACAATACTCACATATTGATCACAACATTCCTTCCCTCCCTTGTAGACTGCCCCTCCTGACTTTCTCTCTCCCCTCCCACCCCCTTTCTCTCGACACAATCACTGCGGGTACAGTGCCACAATCGGTCGATAGATCTATAATATTGATCTGTTAGTTGCTGTTACCAATAATCTGTCAGTTGTATAAGTGTATGTCAGTATTGATGGATGCCGTGTTAAAAGAGTTAATCTCATAATCTCTGTGTACATGATATCATAAGTCCTGTGATAAATACGCACATGGCATTAAGTCGGGCTCAAGTTTTGAAGTGAAAAATTACCAAATTTATAGAGATTTGTTTTGTGTAGGTTAAATTACTTGTCTTTCTGGAGATTTGTTTTGTGTACGTTGAATTAAGTTGTCAGTGTTGGTGTCATGGTAACGGTGTACAAACACTCTACAATCACCAAGCAGTGTCGTACGTACAAATAAAAGTAGAAAGCTGATAAAATAATATTCTCTGCACTGAGAGGGAAATCATGTATAGTTAGGTCAAGACATTGTTAATGTTAGATCACGATATGATATGAATTCAGTTGACTACTTAACCCATGTCATGCTGGGGGCGATTGGAAATGCCTGTTTACAGCAGTGACTGTGATTAATCTATCAGCAATTATAATGTAATAATTTACTATTTAATGTTTAAATTTCTGAACGTTCATTTAAAAAAGGTAACTATGCCCTGTACATAATAAGTAATATAATGCTTTGAACAATTTTTATTTTATTTTTTAAATTCAGGTTTAGAGTTGCTTTCAAGATTCTTTCACTTATATCACGACTTGTCAGTTTAGGGCAGGATGAAACCTGCAACATTCGTACCGCAAAGCTAAATGTTGCAGTAAACCTGTGAGCACTGGCTGGTACTGACAAGACCAAGGATGATAACTGCATCGCATCCTATCAATATCGATTCAGAAAGGTAACTTTCACGAACATTGATGCCGCACTCCCGAGGCGGGATTTGAACCTGGAACCGTTGGCTCTGGTCCAACGTTCTACCACTGCGCTACCACCCGCCCCCTTTGAACAATTATTACATTTGTTAGGACATCAGGAGGTATAAGCTCTATTGTCCTTTGACATCTATAAATTGAAGATGGCCACTGAGGGTTAACATATTGACCTCTGACCTTTGACCTGTCCAGTCTGCTCACACAATTACAAAGAACAGACTGACTAATCAGCAAAGGTTAATTAGTTAACATAATAATAATTATTATATATCCATTTGTTTAGCACCATTTTCATCCAAGCAGTTGATCAAATCGCACAAACTATGTTTATCAATGGATCATGCACATATCAATGCATGTGTATTTGTTACACATTTTCAACTTACTTGGGGAGTATACAACCCAAGCTGCCATTTCAGGCACTAGAGAGTTAACATTCACAAAGTCCATCTCAACCTACCAGCTAGCTGACTAGTACCCATTCACAGCTGGGTGGACCGGAGCAGTGAATATCTAAGCATTTTGCTCAAGAGTGCTACATGATAGAATGAGCTAGGCTTGAACTCAGGACCTCCAGGTTTTGAGGCAGACACACTACCTCTAGACCACCGCACTCCAAATCAAGCATGAATGATATAAAGAAAATCTACAAAAACAAACAGGACTAAATTAAAATTTTAGAAATCTGAATGTCTGACATTAATCATATACTCAACAAAATAAATTAAGGGCTGGTAGATATTTTGTGGGTAGGTTTTCTATTAAATATTTCAACTTTGCCTGAGGAATCTGGTGCCATTATTCTTCCAATGTGTCTGCAAGCCAAGTGCTTGAAAAGTACCTGGAGTGTAGACGTTTGGAAATTCTTTGTTGTAAAATTAATATAAAGCTAAATTTATAATTCCAAATTTTTTACTGACCCTTAATTAATTTTATTGAGTATATATTAAATCCACCCTTAGGAATGTGAGGCTTGGATTATTCTGCAACACTTAGACAGAATATAGTGTTAATAGTTTCACTTAACAGTAATAGCTTCGAGTTTTAATAATGCACAGTCTGTCTAGTTATTATTGCTTATAGAAATATCTAAGCTACCACTTATAACTTAAAGAGACACTTACCTAAGTGCAAACTCACTCTTGACAGCAGGTAAGCGCCACTCTGACAGTGGACCCTCAAACATAACTTTTTTGTCCATAACGTCAGGGAGATTCTACATTCCACAATCCCAGCAAGAAACAATATCAGTTAAAATTCCTAATCCCTCCAATTCCAACCACATACCATCACGCTGAAATCTTTCAGACAGACACACACGAAGTCGTTCACTACACATAGCCCATGCACAGACCAAACAAACTTGCTTGTGTGTTTATCGCCAAATACATGGAGTTCTTTTCCTCAGAATAATTAAGTCCTAACAACGTTTGTGTGTGATTTCAATACCCCAGGTTTGTCTGCATGTATTCGTCCTTTCACTGGCTGCTAGACTGTGTAATTCCTATAGTCTCTGGGGAGCACCAGTCGAGGGTACGAACTAAGTGAATATCAATTGATCTATTCTCTGGACGACTGTGTCTATTCTCTAGGTTGCCGGGTCTATTGTTCAACAATACCAAGAGGAAAATTGGCTTCGTTTTCATACTGACCATTAAATATCCCCGAGTGAATATGGATTGATTTGGCGCGGACAATTAAATGTAGATATGAAATACATTTTGATTCACACCTGTACAATAGACCTCATAATAAATCTTGAGATGGGATGATTTACTATAAGTGCAAATATTAACTCTTTCTATTCCAAATGATATAAATTGGATTATGCTGTATTGAAAAATCCTATTTATGTTGGCCAAGGTTTTTAGATTAAATAGTGTTGATTAATGATCATTCAACCAAATATTGAAATGTAATGATTATTTAATCAAATGACTAGAATAAAAGTGGCAAATGTCTTTTTGCATGCAATATTACATTATTTTGTAATGTCTACTAAACATTACACATTCTGTGTATAATTGTACTAAAGAAAACTGAAAAATAATCTAACATAGTAACACTATTGCCAATGTCATCAGTACTGTTCTGTATATAATATAGCAACAGTGCCAATAATTATAGCAAGAGACTGACCAGCATTTTTTGGCTGATGGACATTTTATTTTGAACACAAAGGATTATGGGACATTGGGAGGGAATTCCACACATAAGATAGATGTCAGTGTCACATTACGATTCAGAATAATTCTCACCAATTCAAAGGGTAGGTATAATTAATTAGGAAAAATGCCTTTATCTAGATTAGGCCATAGTTATTTGATTCCCTGGTTTATGGATTTTTCTGTTACCATTTTGGCTCTGACAGTCGAATATATTAATAAATAAATTGGTTGGGTCCAATATAAAGATAATAATAATAATTGGAGATTATGAATGTTTGGTTGACAGAAAATAAAAATAATTATCAATAATTGTTATAAATACCAGTGCGTATAAAGTGTTTAGATTTGAATGCACATTTGTTTTCAAAACATTGCTTGTCAATAGCAGTAATTGTTATAAATTACTACATATTTAATATTCAAAACCATTGTCTGCCGGTAATTTGTTCATTGTCCAATTATGGTTAATATGACTTGTTACTTCACAATTTATTATTATAATTTTCTAAAAACTAGTACACTGTCAGTGGAATATAATAAAAATCATTATTTTTATTTTCCAAAGTGGTAAAAATTGGTTTGGCAGATCCGTAAACCAGGGAATCAAATAACTATGGCCTTAGTAACAAATCTGAAAATAAACCTACTCGTCAGGGAAAGATGGTTATATCAGAATATGACATTAGTGACCTTTGACCTGTGCAAATATGATCTTACCACATTAAAATATGGACACGCATTCTCACCTTGAGTGGAGATCTCTGATCTCTGAGGTCAAATCTGTGGTCACGCTGTTACTCGCTGGTGTGTTAAGTTTCGCTCTGGACAAAGTTAGGCCTATTTCAGTTTCCCATCCATTTGTGGTTGTACGTTTCTCATTCTCAGAAACATCAGTTGCCTCCCCTTCCTCACCCCTGGCACATCCACTAAACGGCTCGAGCAGTTCCTCGGTCTCATCAATGTTGGACAGAGCTGACTCGAGACGAGTTTTGCGTGTCGACGCGGCCGAGCGACCACTCCTCCTCAAAACATTGTCCATCAGCTCCTCCCCCAGAATTTCTGGTTCCAGTTCCAGGTCAAGGTCATCGGCGACCTCAAGATTGGAGTCGTCATCATAGACACCGAGGTCACGCTCCTCAATTCTCATGACTTCCTTGTCTGCTTCTTTGCTGGCAATTTGCTGGGAACAAAGAGATGCCTGAGCTATAGAATCTGATGTGACATCACTTCTGGAACTGTCTGCTCGGGGCAAGGAGTCATCAACAGGTACTTCTTCAGTTGGTTCAGATTCTTTGTTCTCCGAGTTTGTCTGTCCACATTCTCCTGTATCTTTCAGATCTGATTGGTTGATGCTTTGAGCCATGGACTCTGATTGGTTGATGTCCTGAACCATGGCCTGTGACTGGTTGATGTCATGAGCCATGGACACTGATTGGTGGTTGTCTTGAGCCATGGACTCTGATTGGTTGATGTCCTGAACTATGGCCTGTGATTGGTTGATGTCCTGAGCCATGGACACTGACTGGTCAATGGCATTAGTATTCAGATCCTTTTCAGATTCACTGATGGCTTGTGGTTCCTTGTTGATGGTAGGTAGGTCATGTTCATTGGTTGTATTCTTAACATTTGATTGGCTCAAGTCCAGGCAATTAGTTTCTGATTTGCTGATTTCCTCTTGAGTAATCTCTGATTGGGTAATTTCCTGAAGGTTGTTCTCTGATTGGCTCATATGCTGAAGATCAGTTTCAGAATTGTTTAAATTCTGTTGATTAATTTTTGATTGACTTAATTCATTATTAGTCTTGTTTGTAGTTGGACGTTTCAGCACAGAACACTCAGGTTCAGGCGAGTCAGACGAGTAGTCTTTTCCTGCTTTAACTTTTACCTCTGAACTCTGACCTCCCAGCTCCTTCAAGCTCTCAGTGTAATCCATCATCAGATCAGAAATATTCAGCTGAAATGTGAATATAATTATGTAATTATTTACTTTTGGTTTGAATCCATTAAAATAGTATATATAGGTTTCCAAATTGCATTCTCTGAAATCCATGGTCATTGACTATGTTAACATTTATAAATTACTCTGGGCAATATATGTATTTATAACTTTTTTTTAGCCTTTTTTCTTTGTAAACTGTACAAATCGATCTCCCTTGCATTAAAAAAAATCAATGCATTGTACATATTGTATGGCATTTCTATGTAGTCTATAATAATGTGATCAATTTTGCTTGCAATTTCTAAATCCTTCACTAAGTTTACATATCTAAACACAATCACGCAATCATCGCCCTGCGCATCTAAACTTTAAACTTGCTACGTATATTTGTTACATATAATCTGATTGCATTGGTACAGTATACTATAGTATATATCCCAAATCATTGTTGTACTGCTTAAACCCTTAGATCGTGGTCGCGTAGCCAAACGCGCCTAATATACACACGTCGATCTCATACGTATTTTTAAAGTAGATAAAGAGTAAATACATACAGTCTCGAAGCACTGGTTGTCAACGGCTCATTAACAAATCCTCGAATCAGATTTTATCACCCACATCACAAAAGAAGTCGCCATTTTAACCTGTCGCACGAGTATCAAAGTTTGCCCATGTTTAGACGCCAGATAAGCAATCCATTTGTCCAATGCGGGTTTTTTAAAAGTTGGCAGCGAGTGTGTATTCTGCATGTATACACCTGTCTATACCCGGGGGTAGGCTACGTGTTTTACCTGTAGCGTGCTATTGAAGTCACCTTTGCACCGACATTGATTTATCTAAGATATATTACAATACACGTTTCTGCTGTGCAATATTGTCGATAGATCGAGCACAATAAGGTATACAAATTAATCATTGTACATTATCGTATATGACACCTGTCGCTAGCCAATATACGACTCTTTACGCTGGAGACTACCCATAATGCACCGCGATAGTTTTCCCGCACTTTTTGAAGTTATGTTTCTATTCAATGCCACGTGTAAAGTATTTCCATAGGCCTAGTTGTTGC
This sequence comes from Lepetodrilus schrolli, assembly GCA_032361225.1. NCBI lineage: Eukaryota > Metazoa > Mollusca > Gastropoda > Lepetellida > Lepetodrilidae > Lepetodrilus > Lepetodrilus schrolli. Next base: position 9,397 of record JAUTBT010016537.1, read on the forward strand.
TGGTTCTTTTAACCGATGCAGATTGTACTGGAATTTAGAAATTTTGAGTTTTATAGCGCGTTTGGTTTTCGTGTCACAATTAATAGATGTATTGTTTGTATTGTAATATAAATTTGTTGTAGCATGTATTGTGGTAACGGACTGGGTATCCTTTCACGAAGCTCTGTTATCCGCTAAGAGAACATCGCTCTCTTTGCAGTGTACTGTATTAGCTATCAGCAAAGAGAGCGTTATGCTCTATTAGTGGATAAGAGAGCTTCGTGAAAGGATATCCATATTATTACTGGTATATAAATCCAGGTTATATGAATACAAGTTGAAAGCGACTGTAAGTACGTATGGTGTTGTAAAAAGTATACTTTCTATCACCTCGCTGACCAGTCCATGCTTTACCCCTTTAATGCTGAGCAAGTACCGTATTTTAATGTCTTTAGGTATGACGCGACGGGGATTGAACCTGCGACCATTACGCCACGGAGCTGGCTGGTGGTACAAGGAGAGCATACAGACATATGTAAGCCTTGATAAGGATGAAAAGATTATTATAAGTGGCTCTAACACCCCCCACCCCCCCAATAGCTTATTCAATAAGCAAACAAATTTTACTGTCACTATTTGTTCTTTTACGAATATTGTAATACCTGGTCATTCACAGATATATTCTCTTGGTGTAATAAAGTACTAGTATTGTCTGTATCTGTTGTAATAAAGTATTAGTATTGTCTATATTGTAATAAAGTATTAGTATTGTCTATATTGTAATAAAGTATTAGTATTGTCTATATCTGTTGTACCTCTGGAAGCTGTGTAGATAGACAATACTTACTTCTCTGTGTAACAAACTATATCTGCATCTGGTGGGATGAGAACCCACAACAACCAGTTGTTAAACAATTGTAACAAATCAAATTCTCTGTGAATATATGTATTTATTTCACCAAGATGGCACACAGGCAACAGAATACACTAGTACAAAATCAAGGGAATGTGAACACATTGATGGCTTAACCTGGGGAATGGCTATATAACCTTTGACCTGCCATGTCCAGGTCAATGCACTCCCAGACTTCTACCACAGACTGGGTTTGTCCAACATAACCCTCAGAAAATGGGAAGGTAACAATTTCACTATAATGGATTAAAATTGTATTAAACTTTGAGCAAAATACAAAATATACCCTCCAGTGCCAGATAAAACTGGTATTATTGTACCTTCCTCCAGATATAATAGTACAAGAATGATACATATTCTACTGCCCAACTGAATTCAGCAACCAATCAGCAATCAGATCTGGGCATCAAACTGACCAATGTGAAGGGAATAAGGATATTTTTCTCTCTGTATCCATGACCAGCTGAACAAGGTGCCATGGTTCAATTCCAATGACAGTTATGGGTTTATTTTGGCTGTATTGGCTCCCTATAAGTTCCCTATCTTCTTATTACTATCTTAGAATTGTCTTCACTTTCGTTCAGTTTCACCGTTTCCTGAAAAACAAAAACAAATGAATTTATTCTCAAAGTATGGAAAAGTCTTATTAAATATATCATTGGCTAGTTCAGTTTACAGATTTGTTTGTGAGCCGTCAATCTCCCAGTTAGTGACAGTACCCATCAGCCAATCAGCATACAGCTATACTAAAAGCTTGGCATGACTCAACTTTCCCATGCTAGAAATGAAAAGTACAACAATCATATCTTAGCAGGGAAATTATAATGCAGGTAAATCCTTTTATTCAGGTATAAGAAATATGGTGAAACCATATGCTTGGAAGAAATGTTGACAGGAACTGCCTGGATTTATGCTATCATGTTTATATGCCTGATACATTGCAATTCTTGATGAACATTTTAAGGGGGGCTTGACTTCACAAAAGATTTATTTGATTCTTAATAAAAATAAAAATAAATTTAAATCTAAATTATACACTTGCTCAAAAGTACTCAACAGCTTTGAGAGTGAGTGAATTATTGTTTTATGTCACAGTGGAAATCTTTCACCCATATGTGACAACATAGCTTTGAGAAGTGACTACAACATGAAAGATTAAATTCAGCAGCGAGAGGGTTAACAATACTACAATTAATTGAGGTATGAGTGCTACAGTTGAAGGGTTAAGGCTGGTCACCTCTTCTTAGGCTTGCTGGGTTTGTTAGTGACGGAGGGCGGGGACAGGATGTCCGAGACTAGTATTGACCCGGGGTCATTGTCATCACTCAGGTGGTCAGTCACGTGGTCCGAGACACTGCCCGTCTCCTCGTACCCTTCCTCCGTCTTCACTCTGAAGTGGAAAGAAATTCAGGCTGTATACTCCTCAGGGAGTGGAGGTGAAAAAATAAGTGAACACTGATCCATTAATGTAGTGCTCTGAGGGCACAGATGGTGTGGAATTTGACACATAATAAATACACAATATTATTATTATTATTTACTAATGAGTTACCAATGCTACTTTCAGGATAATAGTACCCATGTTTAGTTAAGTATGGCAAATAAAACCAATTTATAAATGAATAAATTCATAATTGATGAAGAAAGAAAAGAAATATAAGAAAATGATTTACAAATATGCAAAGAAAAAATCCAATTTGTTTGCATAGACTGATTTCAAACAAACTTTCTGTTACACCTCATGAATAAAAACAATAGTATTATTTTTAAATTTCACAATTAAAGAAACAATGGAGAATAATCCTAACAGAAACATTTACAAGTATTTGGAGGAAAATATATAAACATATATAAACTTTCCATTCCACCCATCTTACTTTGAATCTGTTCCGTCGGAACGTCCGGACATGCTCTGAGACCACTTGGATTCCACTTCCGTGGTGAGACCTTCCGCAGTTTCCTGTTCCACAGTGATCGCAAACCCGGAAGCAAAACCTGGGAATGTACGAGCATCCATACATCCCAAAATGATGAGCGAGTCAAATAATAATAATAATAATGATAATATATCTTTATTATCTCGGAGGAAAGTCGTTTACAATGTAAATGGGGTAGTAAAATATTTCCCACAATAATTTACCAATATTCCTGCACACTGATGTTTCTTTCAAATTCCACTCGCACTATAGCAACATCCTCTGATGTAAAGCACCATTCATTCATTCTAAAACACAGATTGCATGCGCACACACAATCATTGGTAAGTATACACACAATTGTTCTGGATACATGGCAATATGCAGTGAAAGATAATAGAACTTCAGTTTCCCACGTTCAACTTCACAACCACGAGAACGTAGTCTCATGTGCACATTTTACTTTTAGCTTGCACTTCAACATGGGCAAATCTATTGCAAAATTATGTGACATACTAGTAATATGCTGAAATCCTCACATTTGAAGTTGAACGTAATAACTTTATTTCCAACCCCCCAAAAGATACTATGACTAAGTTTACCTTCTAGCTGGAGTAACTGTTCTGCTTCGTTGACTTCATCGTTCTCGTCTAGTGTAGGAAACTGAATCTCAGCGCATGGCTCATCCTTAATTCTGTAAACAAAAACAAAAATAATTGAGGGTTCCATAACTCAATTGGCAATAATGATGGGAGTGGTACAATGTCACACAGAAATGTATGTTGTTATTATGTCATAATAGACTAATAGTGGCAATTTTGAATGCTACTGTAAGGTAAAGCTGTATTTTTGTTGAAAGACAATTCCAATATACTTTTCAAAGATCAAGCATGGCAACAGACAATTATGATTTCAACAGAAAACAAGTTTTGGGTTTGAGGGGTCATTGGATTTCCACAGATCTGTGGAATATTACCATGCATGAAAGTTCGTTCAATGGGTTAACTTGGGATTTAGCAACCACTTTTATTTCAAGCCATGATATTAGTGAAAGAATCTTGAAAGTGGCTCTAAATCCCAATTTACAAAATAATATTAATACAAATTATTTCACTTGTATTGCATATTTTGTGAGTACATGTCCTGCATGTACTATATTAGATTTCCACTGGCTGTTGGTGCTAGCGGACTAGAATACCCTGTCACAGTTGAAACATGGATACCCCACTCAAGAAACGTTATCAACTGACACCAATCCGACCAGTCCTATCTTTGCCCTTTCAATGCTGAGCACCAAACCGGGGAACAACAAGTACAAATCTCTAAATGTCATTTGGTACAACCCGGCCGGGGCTAGAACCTATCGCTCTCCAGGCCGATGCTCTAACCACTCAGACATAGAGGAAGTATCATCAATAACTAGAAAATCTTTCAAATCTGAGGAACTAAACTCACCTGATGACATGGAATGTATCTGGCTGTGCGTCCTTCGACTTCTGTTTCAGTTTCTCGAACTCTGCTATGAGGCGCTGGCATGTCTGCTGCATGTTCTGGTGGTACGCAAGGACACGTGACTGGAAGTAGTCGTGGAGCGATGTCACGCTGCCGATGCCCATCTCGTGGAACACCTGCTCCACGATGTCCTGTAGAGAAACACATCCTCTAAACAACAGGTCCAGTGTCTCCTTAAACATAGGCTACAGGCAGTGTTCGTAAAATCTAAAATATACCAGATTTGAAAGCTCCTTGTCCTTCAACAATACTCCTGTAATAAAGTCATTTATGCTGGGTCCAGTTGCACAACACACTTGCAGTGCTATAAAAGTTCTAAGTCCAAGTGTAAAGTCTTCTACAATTGGAATTGGGTTGCACGAAGCTCTTGTAGGCTATCTGAATAAGACATTGTAACGGCAGTTGTAAGTCCCTACAACTATTGTAGCCTACAAGAGCGTCGTGCAACTGGACCCTGGTCGGAAAAGCTCTCTGCCCAAAGTTTGGGACTGACATATTTTTTTAACCAATGTTTTTCTTTAACACTGACTGCTAGCTGTGAATAACTGAGACCTTGCAATGCTGTTTTGGATTACTCACACCAAGGTGAATAAAATTTAAAGGTAATAGATTGAGATAATTAGAGAGCTCCCTTTAGTCTCCATGTTTTATTTACATAACAATATTTGCAAGAAGACAAGTTACTTTCCCTTTCCATTACTTATACACAGACTTGAATTGATCTAATTATTGGGACATATTCTGATGTTTATTGTCACTCACGGGGAATCCTTCATATTGATTGAGGGCTGCATTGTCAGCTGCTATTCGGAGATGTTTCATCATCTGTAGATAGTTCTCATGGAGGATGTCAGTTAGGGTCTCCAGAACCGACTCGTTGCATGCTAAAATACGAACAAAATAGAATTGGTACATGCTAAAATACGAACAAAATGGAATTGGTATATGCTAAAAAATGAATAAAATAGAATTGTTACCTGCTAAAACATGAATAAAATGGAATTGTTACATGCTAAAACATGAATAAAATGGAATTGTTACATGCTAAAACGGAATTGTTGCACGCTAAAACACATCAAACTGAATGGCTACATGCAAAATAAATAAAAATATATACATACTATAGTTTGGCATAAAATGCATTAACGCCCATATTTGGTAAGAGTGTCTTGGTAAATACTTTATGGAATGACACACAAAGAAACTTAAAAGTGATATTTCGTACTACCTAACCAAAATTACTGATGCATTTCTTCACACACCCACACAGACAAGTTCTGTCTTTCAGACATCAGACCTCTGCATAAAATAATACTTACTCTAAATATTTTGGTGCAAACATTTTATTTTTAAAAATTTGGGTAAGGTAGTATTAAATATGAAATTAATGTATTTTAGTTATTTTCATTCCCTAAAGTACTTACTGAGATAATCTACCAAATAGGGGTGTTAACGCATTTCATGTCAAACTACAAAACACATGGAAACTGGTTAACATGTTAAATAGGTTGAAACATTTGGTTGATTGAAAAGAAACAAAAGGTATAGGTACTGAAAAAAATATTTCTGACTAAAGGGAGACAATTTAATGCGAGATATATTAATTTTTGCATGATATTCAATATGTAAGGTAGACAATATATACCTGTTAGTTATTTCCAAAAGGAAAAAATTTAATAAGCTTGATCTAATAATATTGATATAATTATCAATGTTAGAGTAATATTTACCAGTTATCTATACATAGAAAACTAATTATCTTTGACTGCGGAGATTCCACAATTACCTCATTACTAGGAGTGATTTATCAGATTTATTGACTATCATGAGACAGAAAAGGAAAACACACATACTGTCGAAGCCAATATGAGCACAAAGTGCTGCTACCGAGCGTCGCAGCAACTTCCTGTTTGTCATTTCATCGATACGCGGCGGAGACTCGCCAATACCCTGAGCAAAGTCACTGAAATATTGAATAAAATAACAAATAAAATAACAAATAACAAATAAAATAACAAATAACAAATAAAATAACAAATAACATAACAAATAAAATAACAAATAACATAAAATAACAAATAAAATAACAAATAAAATAACAAATACATTTTGAATAATAATTATATTTACTAAAAAAAAGAAAGATAAATATTGAATACAAATATTGAATAAACTATAAATATTGAATAAAATATTTCATAAATTATAAAATATTTAAAAAATAAAATAATGGACATGGTGTGAAAAGTAAAAGTGATAATATTCTTCGATATCAGACAGACTTTTCTCACCTTTCCATTCATAATGCTAGTCACTAATTACCATGGCAGATAATTCCAATAGACATTTTATGAGTTATTGGTCAACAATGTTACCTGTTGAAATCTCTGGACATGAATGGGATTGGCTTTTGTAGCATGTGTTTTGGTTTACGACCTTCGAACTCTGGGATGGGTGGCGTGGTGGGGAATGTCATGTCTGTTTCACCATTCTTCTGAAGGAAACCATATTTTATGAAGCACATTTATTTTTGGTATCATTTTGGAAAGAGAGCGGAAGTTTTCAGTCTACAAAATACAAGATGATACATGTTATGATAGTGTCACAGGACCCGTCGATCCTGGAATTTGAACCCGACACTATCGACTTAGCCAAAGGAGTAACCCCCTGGCCGAGACCAGTAGGAGTATTGTATATCACAGTCTAATACAACAATGAATGAGACTATTCACTATTCACAATCATATTCCAGACGAAGCAGGTGTATTTGCCATGTACCAATGTACTACTATACCAGTGTACTATTAAATTCTCATACTACAAAACATGGAAAATCTGTGATCCGCCTCCTGGCATTTATCAAAATTGAGCGTGAACGAAAATATCTCAAATTTATTAAATTATTTGTATTAGTTTGAAATGCATTTGTACACAAGAGTTCCTCTACTCACATTGTCCATCTGTTGTTGTTGCACACTGTGTATAAGTGGCCGTATTTTCCGGGCGTGTTGTATCAACTGAATCGTATGCATTGTCACTGGATCCAGTTGAAAGTCATCATCTGGCAGTGGCCTGCAACATAACATTGAACAGCATGATTATAAGTTACATGTATGTCATATTAATTAATATCCGGTGTCTTTGTATATTGGCCCTGCTTATGGCTGAGTAGTGATAATGCTTCGTTAAATAACACAACATTATAATTATTCGGCCATAAACGCATTTCCGAATTAAATCAGAGAAAACTTTCTATCACTTATGAAGATTCAAATAGAGACTGGATTTTCAAAAATACTGTAAATAAATCCATGATATTAACAGTAAATTTAACAGTGCATTGTATTCGAAAATGTCAGTAGAAACAATACTAAAGGAAGAATTTATCAACACCTCACCGCAATGGAACACCGAAAGTAATTTTAATGAACGAAAACCGAATCTCTTTCAAGTTATCGCACTCACTCGTTGCTAGGTGGATAATGCCGACTAGAAGGCTGATGCAATCTCGGCCCTTCAACATCCATAGGTCTTGGCTTAGTCATCTGCTCCCTTTCTAAAGCAATTATTCCAGAATCAGATTCTGGAATGGACGGAATTTCGCCCCAATGTGAAGTCATTATTATGGCTGTACGTAATCTCGTACCCAAAACGATTTTGTACCCAGGTAATCTCGAACCCAAAACGATTTCGTACCTATCAAACCTAGGTAATTTCGTAACCAAAAAATAATTTGTATCACTAGTATCACATGCTGGTCACTGTTTTTTTGTATGTTACCATGGAAACAGCTCCATTTGACCACTTTCAAATGATTGTTTTTCGTGGGAACATAATTTTTCTGGTAGAGTGGACTACAAGAACAAGAACAGGCAACAAGAACAGGCAACAAATATATACAGTTCTCACATGATGTCATAGGTGTTTTCACATGATGTCATAGGTGTCTTAGGTGTCTTCACTTAGTTTCACATGATGTCATAGGTGTCTTCACTTAGTTCTCACATGTCATACGTGTCTTCACTTAGTTCTCACTTCACTTAGTTCTCACATGATGTCATACGTGTCTTCACTTAGTTCTCAGAGTTGACACAGTTCTCATTCCGAAGAAATCCTCGGTCCGTTGATCTTGGTCACTTCACGTAGCAGTTGACTTGGTGCAAGATGTCCGATGACCATTTCCGATTGGTATTTATTAACTGATTTAACAACTGTTGATTAAATTATTCCTAGGTTTGCGACCAACGTCTTCGAACTACAGTAGTTGCAAGTTAATTACGGGTTATATTTGATAAGATTAGATGGTAGCCGGAGTTCACTTAACTAATGCGGGCGAGATGAAGACAAAGACGAAGACAAAGACCATGTAGGTGGTAAACAAACATGGTAGTTTCCCACAATAAAGAGCAGGATACTACAACAATGCACAAATCCGAAGTCACTCGTGTATATTTGAGTTAAATTTCATTGTCATAAAACATAATCACTTCGTACATTTTGGTTACAGAATTACTTCAAGGTAACTTTGTACCTACTTGTTTTATTGTCATAAAACATAATCACCGCTTCGTACATACCTTTTGGGTACGAAATTAATTCAAGGTCAATTAATATGGTATAGATACGAAATTACGTCCAAGGTACGTAATTACTATCACTTTTGGGTACGAAATTACCGACTCCCCATTTTTATTCCACCGGAAGTTTACAATCTGACAGAAACTGTTCAGCAGCAAAAACAAAATATCGCGAAAAACATTAATTATTAGTACCATATTACTGATAATTCCACAAATTTTACAAATACTCTTTAAATGATATTTTTGTATTTATTTTGGTTTGTGATTATAACATATTTAGTCCGGATCTGTGTTGTCAGGGTGACAGAAAACTAATGGCCGCCATCCAGCTCTGGCTGGTAAATAGTACATAGTCTCTTATAGCACACCAAAAACAGTAAGTGTGGGATTATCTGTAACTATTTCCGTATATGTATTGATGAATTTGAAATGTGAAATAATTACATTTTCATTCACAGTTGATTCCTAAACATTAATAAAGCCAATAATGTCCGAAACATGAAGGAGATTCGTCTTGATTTCAGTCTCGAATCTTTGCCAAGTTTTGGTAGTCTTGCTTCGTTAGTTACTCAGACGTCATATCGTGACTCTAGTATTTTAGACAATGTCACAAACTACGCAGCATAATTAATCAAGTCCTACCGAATATAGTACGTTGTTTAATATATCGGATCAAGTTTTCATCTGAACTATGAATACATAGTATTGTTCAGCGATATAATAATTATTCATTGTGCCGCAGTAATATGCACTTTTCATGCTAGTAATATGAACTAAGGCAAAGCCTTGAATGCTTATGGAGACTGTTACATTATTTAATATCGAAAAATATCAATATTATCATATTATAATATTACATGTTCATTATGTATCTGTGCCAGAAATAAATTGCTAAAAATAATATATGAGTAGACCTATTATAGTGTGTAAATGTTTAACTATATACACTTATGGAGTACTGTTTTAAATTTTATTTTATTATATTTTTATTTTTCAGGGATGGCGGCTACACTGCCGCCCATAAAGGGGGCTCTCAATGCCAAGGGCCCCCAGGGGCTGTATTCCCCTAGCCCCCCACCCAGTGGCGGCCGGTCAACCTCAGGAAAGCTGATACCCATCCGCGGACACAAGGACCAGTTCATCAAACGCCATTTACATCCGCCACACACCCAAACAATCCTCACACGACATGAAACATCTGTGTTAGTAGAATTTCTGTGTTAGTAGAGATTATCGCATTAACCCTCTCCCTGCTGGATTGGACATAGCTCTTAAGGGCATCTCCGATTGCCTTCAGCATGGAGAAGGTTAATCTGCTAGTGGAAATGCCATTAACTATTGAGTAGAAATCTCTAGCTGTGTTAGTAACAGTAGAATTTCTCCAGCATCCTAGTCATGGTAAAAGTTGCTAATGAAAGTGCCAGTACCTTTTTTAGTAGGATACAATATCTACAATTCAAATTAATATAGAATTTTACTTTTTGAGTGAAAAATTATAATATTTTTGGTACATGTATAATTATTTGTATTATTTTGTAGCTTTTCATTAGGATACAATCTACAACTCAAATTAATATGGAATTTTAATTTTAGGGTACATGTATTATTATTTGTATTATTTTGTATCTAATTACTATTTGCCCTGATCATGTCCTTCAAGGAACCTTTTGCCCTGATCATGTGTATTATCATGTATATCATCCTGCACTATTTTCCAGCTACCGGAACACATACAAGCACAACCTGTGTTTAGATATGCTGGAAGAGGGCTACCACATGTCCTTCAAGGAACTGTTTTCCCTGATCAAGCAGCAGGAGGATGTCCGGCTACAGTCTGGACCGGAGTCTCTCATCTGGACACAGGTCATGCTCAAGGACGAGACAGATAAATTGGACATGCTCAAGATGAACCTCACTACTGCTGAGACGGCAGAACGAAATGGTACGCAGTGAATCTTATTGGAATATGCAATTATTTAATAACTTCAAGAAAAAATGTTTTTATTAGTTATTCACTTTGTATTTTAATTATTTTCTTCTCAGATTTTAACTTAAGTTTAATTTGTTTAAATTCCAATTTATTATTAGTTATTCACCTATAAACAGTGCATTTTCATTTTTTTCCTCTTAGATTTAAAGATTTAAACTTTTGTTTTAAATTTGAAATTCAATAATGATTTTTTTTTAAATTAATTTTTTTATTCACATATTTAATAACTTTATTCTGGTATGAATTAAACAAACAAAATTCAAAATTTAATTTAAATTTGTTTATTCTTGCATCACATTATATGTTCAAGTTATCATCATGTGTTTGTGTATACTTAGATTACAATGTATTTTTTCATAAATTATGAACTCAGTTAAATTTTAAATATTCTTAAATTATGTAATTTTTTATACTTCCACATCTGTCACATTATTCTCATTTTTCTTTTAAGATTTCAGTAATTATGACGTTAATTGGTGAACTACAAATCATTAATAATTCAATATCAAACAATAATCACCTGGATTGTTATTCCAAAACTATATGGATTGTCCTTTTAATTATTATTAATTTTGTTATTATTTAATGAGAAATCCTGTGCTTCCAGGTATCTACGCCAATGTGTATGCTGCACGGTACAGGCTGGCGAGGTTTTTCCAGTCGATGGGGGACAAATGGCTGGCTGACCACTTCTTCTTGACCTGTCTGCAGACCAGTGCTCTAGTGGAAGGGGACGAGGGCCGGACAATGGCTCAGGCTCACTGTGACATGGGCCTGGCTCTCGAGGAGAGCGGTGAGCATGTGTAACACTGGATTTGTTATTATGATAATAATAATAATTTTAATATTTAAATAATAATAATAATCATAATAATAGTAGTAATAATAATAATCATAATAATAATAAATTTTAATGATATTTTCATTTAAGTTGTAATAACTTAATAAAATAAAATAAAATATGTTTAAACTAAACAGGCTTTGTTATGATATTAATAATAATAATGATACATTTTATTATTTACATAATAGTAGTATTAGTAATAATAATAATAATAGTAATAGTATTAAAAATAAATTTTAAATAATAATAATTCAAATAATAATTTTGATGATAATTTAAATAATATTAATAATGTTATAGTAATGTTCATCTCAAGGTAACATATCCACTTATCTCATGATAACATTCTCTTATCTCAATATAAACACATTTCAGGCCAGTACCTGGACGCCTCAGAACACCTCGAGGCGTACCACCAGCTGTCCAGCGAGAAGCACCACTGGTTGAAGGATGACACGCTGTCCTTCTACACCGACGCCTGCATCCGACTCTACAATATCTACACCACCATCGGCCACCGCATCGAGGACGACGATCCAGACACCGCACTCGATCTCCTCCTGAAGGCACTGAATATGGCCAAAGACAGTACGTGGCTAGAACTTGCTTGTATCAAGCGTTACTGTATTTTACATCGCAAATGGGTGAAAGATTCCTGCAGCAACATTAAACTCCATAATCACTCACATTGCTAAAGACAGTATGTATTGTATAGGAGACCTCTATCCGAGTATGATAGTCCTTTACTTATTATATGAATGTGTTCTACAGGTGAAGACAAACAGCTAGAAGGCGAGGCTGCCTACACTCTGGGTCTGGCCTATGAGCGAGCCGGTGATGGCGAGACAGCACTGCTTGTGAGTTCAATATCTGTTGCTGTAATATAAGATAGATTTAAGGACTGCTACTGGACTGGACTGCCTCTGTAAGAATCTGGTATCTGATACTCTAGGAGAATTTAGTCATTGACCTAAGAGAAGCTGGATTCTTGCTCTCAAGAAGCTGACCACTGATCCTATCAGAGAAGGAAACTTCTGGCCGTTTCACAATGACATCCTAAATTTAGGAGCTCCTAACTTTATGACCCAGTTTATCACCTCCTAAGTTAGATGCCG
>JAUTBT010016548.1:0-22241 GCA_032361225.1 Lepetodrilus schrolli
TGTGTGTGTGTGTGTGTGTGTGTGTGTGTATATATATATGCGTACTTGTATTCCTATTTATATATATATATATATATATATATCTGTATGTATTTGCTAGATATGTTAGTTAATACTCAATACATCTTGACGCTTTGGACACCCATTCCTTCACTAGTATTTATTACCAAAATGACATAATATGCGTAAAAGCTAATGTAATATATTTGTAATGTTTTCCAGGTTGCCGGTTTAATATCTAGCGGCCTCGTCATAATTGTCCTCGTTTCAATGGGTCCACTTTTCAGATCTCTTCCAAACGTGAGTGCATTTCAATTTTACGAACTAACTAAAACATACTGTTAATTTTTAATCTGATAGTGTCCGAATTAAATGAATGCACAGTTATAATATAGCCTTGGTAAAAATGGTTGTCACTCCTAAACTATTTGCTATTACTTTTTTACTGAATAAATACATGCGACCATTTTCTTAAGATTACATCTATTTCGTAAATATGTTTGTGTTCACAGTGTATGCTAGCGGCCATCATCTTAGTTTCTCTGAAAGGACTTCTGTCACAATTCGTTGAAGCCAAGAGACTATGGAGGGTGTCCAAGGTTGATTTTGTGAGTAAACATAAATACATCTTCTAAGGTATATATGGAATAACTTCAACATGCAGTTATATGGCTATATATACGGCTGTATTTCAACATAAAAAAGACCAAACTTTACACATTCAATTGAACTTCTATTGATTTTAAACATGCATGGAAATGATCAAGGTTACCTTTTGTGTTGGCGGACTATGTGGTTCGTGTTGTAACTGTCTAATACAGTAACGTGAACATATATTTGTTGTATGTCATAGATCATTATGTGTGATCAATGAAGAGTAGGGTGGCAACTCTTGTTAAATTCAGACATTCGGAAATTCAGTTACCCGCACGATTTTTTTCCGGAAACGCAATCGTCCGGATAAACGGGGGTCAACTGTAGCTAAATGCATGCCAAAAGTCGCAAACAAGACAGAGGATTAGGCTATTGATGACAATCACGATTACCTATATTTTCAGACGGTGTGGATCGTGGTCTTCTTTGCTACAGTCCTATTGGACGTGGACCTCGGACTCCTCGTAGGGATGGTATACAACATTATCCCAGTGCTTCTAAGGACGCAGAGGTCAGTCAGCTATTGCATTTAATGGTATAAGCAATTCATTCCAGTCGTATGGCCTTGCACGGATACTGAGAACCGATTATTGTATGTTTCTGTCTGTGTTCGTAACAGAGCCTACTCGTGTATCTTGGGGCATCTGCCGGGGACCGAAGCCTACGTTGACAAGAAAGTCTACACGGATGTAAGGAACCTTAATATTGCTTTACAATGAATACATACAACTGATACGTACATGCCGTTTAGGAAGGCAGTGTTAGAAGTTCCTTTGATCTACATCCTGTATCTTACAAATCTTTTGGTGACGAAGTAGCTATAGTAGGGTTTGAGGTGTTAAGTGTTCAAATAGTTCCAAGACACCTAACGCTATTATATAAAATATTAGCAGATGGCGATCGTATTATAGTTTACCTAACCTAATGTCTATAAGTTAAGGCTTTGGATTATCAATCAATTAGGATCTAAAGCTGCATCCTCGAAATACAGACCATCTGGCATACAGGTATGGGTTTCGGGAATGCTAAAACCGATAGCAGACGATAAAGCATATGAAATGAGCTCTGCGGATTTTTTTACGACTGTGAGATATTAAGCTTCTATGTGTGCGGTGGTCTGTCACACTCTCCACGGCTATAATAATGACATTAACATTCCTCAACGCAATGCTTCTGTATTCTAGGCCAGAGATGTCCCCGGCATCAAGATCTTTCGTTTCGAGGCCCCGTTATATTTCGCAAACATGGACCACTTCCGGCGGCAGCTGATCAAGGACACGGGGCTGGACCCTAAGGAGCTGAAGATGAAGAAGGACCGGATGAGGGAGGCCGACGTCATTCTCAGGCACCACCAGGTTGGTTGTGTGTGTGTGTGTGTGTGTGGTGTGTGTGTGTGTGGTGTATGTGTGTGTGTGTGTGTGTGTGTATGTGTGTGAGATATCCCACCCACCCACTCCTCCACGGAGATTCGTATTTTAATGAAGCTCCATTGCTGTGATATAAATTAGGACAGTTAAAATTCTCACATCAAACAAATACGACACATTTCATGACATTTCCCCTTAATTTGTGAGTTTTAGCGATCAATGGGTATTTTCCCTTGCACTTGATACTGGAATAAGTAACAAGTAATAACTAATATTTATACAGGTTTCTTCTAATAATAAAATATATTATTTTGTATAACCAATTCATGTAACAACAGGGGTGCTAGGAATGCGTTAACCATGCATGTTAATCGTCAACATTGTACCATTGACATTTTCCCGTTTTTTGAGTCAGCTTTGTCAATATGCCATATTTTTTGGCCATTCCAAATTCTTAAAAAAGGTATTGTCAGTTGCAAATCAATCAATCAGATACCATGTTTGTGTACATTCCAGGTTTGTTTGGACGCGCACAAGACTTGGCCGGATGTCCCTTGCACAGGTCGTGACGAGCAGTCGGCTTCTCAAATGGCCAAATCAGAAGAGAAAAAGGATGAAATTCACGCCATCATCATTGACGGTTCGACAATACAATACGTCGACTCCGTCACCGTCAAAGTTTTACTGGAGGTGAACATTAATTTTACATATTTAATGACATCATCATGTTGCTTGCAAAATACAATAAATGTGTATGACATTCTCTCTCTCTCTCTCTCTCTCTCTCTCTCTGTGTGAATGTTGACATTAAAACAATTGCGTTATCATTATCACAGATTGTCCAGTCGTTTAAGGAAGTCGATATAGATGTCTACCTCGGCGAATGTAAAGGTATGTAACACTGACAATATTAGCACGTGTACTTTAATCTGTTTACGCTTACAATGTCGTCCTATAATCAGGTTGTCATTAAATTAAATGCACTGCCAGGAAGCAATATAAATACATGAATCCTAGAAACTAAATCCTAGAAGTTTGCTAGAAAATGTCGTTTAAGAATTAAGAATTTTGTCGGAATGGAAAGACAATTTATATGCATATCCTCACAGTGTAGAATCATAGTCTTAGTATCCACACTTTAAAAAATGCATCTGCATCTTTATAGTTAGCCAACAATAACACCCCCCCCCCCCCCCAACATATTTTTAAATATCGGAATAAGAAATCCATTGCGACAAGGTAGAACTCAAAGTTGTAAAACAAATAATTGCTTCAAGAAGGTTTTAGTATCGTTCCTACCACCGTATCCTGGTTTCTATTGCATTACATTGGAAACCGCTGAGCCACTAAACTCGTCCCAGAAGCAAGATGAATCGAAAACCAAAATCCAGAAGCTTGTTATCTCAGAAACATATAACTAATAGCCAAACATAAAATGTTGTTTCTGAGATGCGTTTGGTATCTAGAAGCCCCATGGGAACCCAGATGATCTAAGCATGTCTATATTCACATACTTCCGTGAGTTCACTGTTCACTGTCAGTTCTCTCCACATTCAGCGGAAGTCCGAGCTATGTTGACTAAGTCTGGCTTCTACATGTACATTCATCGTAGACACGTCTGCGCCACCATACATCACGCAGTCGTCTGCGCCCAGAAGTCAAAGTCGGTCTCAATGGACGTAAGTCATTAAGCATATGTTTGTACTTTCGTATAAATTAGAAAGTTACTAACGTTGTTTATCTATGGACGTAAGTCAAAAATACGTTGTCCTTTAGTAGCCTATAGATTAGAAAGTTACTGATGCTGTTTAACTATGGACGTAAGTAAAAATTACTTTGTCCTTTAGTAGCCTATAGATTAGAAAGTTACTGATGCTGTTTATCTATGGACGTAAGTCAAAACATAGCCTACTTTGTCTTTTAGTTGGTCCTATAGATTAGAAAGGGACTGATACTGTTTAAGAGTCACGCCCGAATTGGCACACACGTGCATATGGTCTTCAATATTCGCATTTATTCATACACTATTACATGGATTTTGTAAAATAATTGTTGACACGCACACACACACGCACACACACACACACACACACACACACCACACACACACACACTTGATACCTATATGAAGAAAACGGAGCAAATATAATAAATCCAAAACCAAATGAAACCTATAAAATGGACATTTCTCAATGAAATCTACAATTAGCCCATCTTACCATTTCACGTTGAAGCATTTCATGTTATGCCGATGTCCATGTTGAAATTGCATACTTTACGACCTTCACATCAGACGCTGGGGAGTTTTGGAACCGATTCCATGGACCAGGACGGCTTCGTGCAGGTGGACCTCCCCGACGACGACGACACTATCAGTCAGGACATCACCGTAAGTACAGCCACCGCGCCGTCGTGCACATTTAATTAAAATCATATATTTGAGATTGTTCATCCTTGCGTCCTGACTTTCCAGAGTGGCATGTTGAGATATAATTTTATCGATGTTGCTCCTTATGAACGAGTGATTATGGAGTTATGATTATGGCTTAAATCAGGTGTACGTATATTGCAGGAAATAACAGGTCTTACTTTACGCCAGGACTACCAGTATGCCCTTTTCCTGAGACGCATAGCAGGGCTGGTCTTGTACATACATGTAGCAGAGTATATTAATACTAGAGATTAGATTCTGCATAGAACAGATAATAACAATACTAATGATGACGATGACGATGACGATGACGATGACGATGACGATGACGATGACGATGACGATTTTTTTATGCACTAAACTCCACACCAATAAGCTACGCTTTATATGCTCAGTGCTTACACACGAGAATGAAAAACAAAGCTTAGACGTATGCGAAAAAATTATCATGCTATTACGAATACATCCTAGTCTCCTTGTGAGTACTATCGAATCATTGATGTTTTTAACATGACTTTCTTCCATGTTTGTGACCAATTAGTAATTAATGGTTGGTTTCATTGCAGATATGATGGAAATGTGGCGATACTGAACGAACTACAGTAACGTGAATCTGCCAATTGGTCATACTCTTCAATGCAGGAAGACAATGACAAATCCAACGAAACAGCAACATATATATATATATAAAACAAGAGCGATATTGTAAATACTGTAAATATATGTGTACAAAGATGTATACGTACATAGGTTGTCCTACTACAATACTGATAAGAATAGCTTTTTAACTTCTACAAAGGACTGCCGTCGCGTATGGGCGAAATATTCCCGCTACGACGTAAAGCACCAATTCATTAATTCATTCTACAAAGGACTGGATCTCTGAATACTAAATAAAAAGGTCTTCACGTAGGTAATCCGTTGTAATGGCGGGGTGAAAGTGAATGTGTGGAACTGGATTGTTCATGTTGTATACGACTTAGCTGTCGATGATTGGACGACGTTGTATATAGACATGTGTATGAGTTATTGAAGATAACAAAAGAACGTGTATCATACTATAAATACATTTAAATAGTTAGAAAATGTTTACCAGAAACATAATAAAAACCTCGTTTGACGACTCTTTGCATGTTACTATTGGTTCAAATAAAATTTTCACTCAAAACATAAATTGTATTAAACATGCTTCCAACAAAAAGATCTGCGGATTTATGTCCATGGGTCGATTGGTTTTCAATGGACACGAGTTAGGGCCTGCTGCCCCCAGACCCCTGGCTCGTTTCCTGTTGAAATCACAATTGTCTGTTGCCATGCCTGAAGAATTTCGGCAATGTTAATCATGACACGTGATTGTACTAACCTTGGTCCAACGAGCCACGTGCAATTAAAAATCTTCTAGAAGATGAAAAGTTACTAGTATCTTCAAACTGTTCAAATAGCGCTCTTCTGTTTTTGGAAGACATCTTCCAAATTCCATACGTAGAAGACGAGAGTTCTCATTCCAGGAGAATCTACCATCTTCAGAAGAGTTAAACCGCACTGAGCTCTGGTACTGTTTCTTTGAAAGAAATACATGAAAGTCCACACTCAAGATATCACCATTATCTTCAAGACTTTTGCAACAATCTATTGATTTCCATAATGGAAACGGACAACTTCAACCTCAACAACAACAAAAAAAAGAATAATAAAAACACGACACCAATCTATAACAAGACGTTTAATCACAGACATTCAAACATTTCTGTACAAAAATTCAGAGTTATTCTAGTGTAATATATATATAACTGGTAGGAATGCTAGTGTCATTCACAAACAGGTTATTCCTAGCCTACACGAAGCACTATCATATATAATATATACAGCGGGGGTTTTCACAGGTACATCTCTCTCTCAACACAGCACTCGGAGCCCTTCATAACACTGTGGTTATCTACATAGCATATATACATACATACATGTACATCTGCGTTAAATAAACTACTACTACAGTAGTCCTGGCCCTGATTTCTCGAAACAGGAGTTTGAGAAAACTCCTTTTGACTCAGTGTTGTAACTTGAGCATAAGCTTAAGTATGAAAAATCTCAGCTGAGCAAAATCTCAAACTCAAGTTTGTTTCAAGAAATCAAGATTTATTTTTTAAATGAAATTTTAGAACACCTTTATTAATATATATATATATCTAATATAAAAAAAATCTAATAAAACTCCAAAGAAATTCTTGAAAGAATTTTTTTTTAATCACAAAAACATTGTCTTTCTTGATGATATTGACTACTTCTATTCTACAGAGGTTCTCACAACACAAATGGAAACATGTTTCATGAGATGTTTCATGAGAAGAGGCCATGTTTCAAGACTTCATTTTCATAAAATGCACACATTATCAAGTAAATATCTGTGCTAGATCTTGTAACCACAAGAAGTATTTTTTAGGAGTGAAAAATGGATAATGATTTCTTTCAAGAAAAATAAACTTTGATGGCATCGGTTCCTAGCAATAAATAAAATAAATTATGTGCTAAAGGTTTACATACTTAATTATTTAATTGATAATATTCTGTAACATTATCATTAACTTGTACAAACCATCCATTACGAGATACATTTAAAACTGCCTGTACAACAATTGCACAATACATATTTTTGAGATGACAATTTACTTGTTAAAGAACACGGACGGTCAAGAATTGACCAAAGTTAAGTCCTGACAATGGTGTATTTAAAATCTATTGCACTAAAAGAGGGTCACTGGTCATATTGGCATGGCTTGGTATTAACGGATAGCTAACAACAATTTACCACCTTCCCTAGGTGTGGGAGTGATTATGGAGTTTAATGTCGCTGCGGAAATCTTTCACCCATCTGCGACGAAGCTTCCCTAGGCAAGAGTCAAATTTGAGTTACTGCAATAAAAAAAAAATTTGATTGTTTTTTTTTTTTAACTGCTGTTTATTAATTTTTTTATCACATAAACATTGAAGATGAAATTATGATGACAATTTTGTCGTGACTAGTAATAAGAACATGGTTTACATATTTGGCGGATGAATATGGATATTACAAGGATTCAACAAGGATATTACAAGGATATTACACGAGTTCAGCAAATCATTGTGAAGTTGACTGCCTTGGGATGATCGTAACTCCATAAAAGGATTACTTTGTTTTTAATCATTCAAATCACTCAACCACACACAATTACAGTCTGTAAACTTTTAATAGTTCCACATCTATTTAAATCTGTGGTACCACAATTCTCTTATTGATTCTAAACCTCGAATAATTCGAACAGCTATTTTTACATGTTCGAAATATAGGAGAATTACGGTAATATAACAATAGCACTGTTACACTCATTGACTAAAACACACACACACACACACACACACACACACACACACATACACACATACATACAGAATTACTACAAGAATGATCTGCTAATGCTACATGCTCTACAATCCATGGTTATTAATATTGACAGTGGCGATGATCTTATATAAACCTCATGCATACAAGTCAAAAACAGAGTGATCACAGTTAATATACAAATAGAATTGCAAGCAAATAATACAAAACGAGAGTTGTACAAAACAATGTAAGGATCTCATGTATCAAAGACCGTTATCATGGACACTTTTGAAATATTCGCAAGACTTTTTTTTAACACTTTACAATCACAGAAAACTCATCCATACTCCCGACAATTTACTAAATTAACCTATTTTCCTGCTCAAGACAACGGTAGCTGTCCGATAGAGCAAAGATTGTGATTAGTCAAACAAGTGAAAAAGTTACGAAACTTTCCACAACTCTGGGTTCTCCATACAGCATACTAACAATGTTCATAATAGTTGTCATCAAAATGGTATTCACATACACCCAGATAACTATAAACTATGGAAGTAAAACCTTTCTGAGAGCACCGTGAATATCGTTTACCTCCATAATTAACACTTTATTTGAATTTGCAGGAGCAAAACAGATGTAATAACATCAATACCATTTGAACATAAGAATTTCCATAGTAACCTGCCTAACAGAGCTGGAGAAATTGTATGGGACTATTATCTGTAACCCTTTCCCTGCTGGATAAATCACAGGCACTGCTCTACAGGACACTTGCAGCTGTCTCCAAGAGATAAAAAGGGTTAATCATTCTGCTCTTTGTTAAATCTCAAGTGCTGTACAAAATCTATCTACAAGTGTATGTATAAAAGCAAGTGCAAGTCATGGATCAGAATGGTAGGAAGATTTGGCATCTCTGCTAGGGGTCCCACAGGGATGTGTGCTGAGTCATTACCTTTTCTGAGTGCGATTCAGGTTTTCACTCAGAATATGTACCGGCATTTTTATCAGATTTTAAGACAGTTACGAATTAAAACTGACAAGCGCAGACTAAGGTCGATCATTTCACACCCCAACCCATTATTATTAATGTTGAAGATATCATTGAATCAAGACAAAACTAAAATAATTTTCCAAAATTGCATAATTCATTCAAAGTTGTTTCATCTCTCTGGTAGACTTCAGCAGGGAGAAGGTTAACAATTCCCCCTGCCCAAGACAAACATAAGAACAGTATTAATTAGCTAGAAATTATCATTTCCAACACATTCTGTGTGCTCACAATGCAGGAAACATCCATGGCAAACTTGACACTAATGCTTTCCAATTGGAGCCAACACAAATACTATTCAATGTTAGTATGGTTAATAAAACTAGGGAATCTTGCAGTTAATGTGAAAAGAATAATTATATCAGCATATACTTTTAACTGGAAAAAGAAATAAATAAATTTTAAAAAAAAGAAGAATAAATAGAAAAAAAGAAAAAAAAAGAAACAAATAAAATGAGGTAAGGGATTGGCTTTAAGCACCTATGTTTCAATCATTCATGAATTAAAACTTTCCAAACTATGCAATGGGGTATGAATAAAGTATCAAGGGTTAAAAACATGTTTCTAAAACTAATGTAAACTGATAACATTTTTTTTTCTCCGTCAAATGCATATTGTAATCTTGTGGTCATATCATGAACTCTTTAACTATGGGTGGAAGGGTAGATATATTGCAGTACCAGATCTTATCAACTCTATTTATATCGCCAGTTATAATACATACTGACTATTAAGATGAATATACATTTACAATATCTAACCGGATTGGAAAAATCTGCGAAAAATTCAAAATCTGTATATTTGAAAATGCAACACCATATAAGTATGAACATACAAATATATATTTTTTTTATAATTCAAATAGTTTGATTCTGTGGCATGAAATGTGCATTTAAAAAAAGCAACATTTCCTGATATTTTTCAGTGAAGAATAGGATTATTTAGAATGCAAGTATTTGGGTCACATTAATAAATTTAATTTAGATGGCACTCATTCTAAGTCTAATATTGTAATTCATGCAATAATAAATGAAATAATTAGTGCTTTACGTCGCAACAGGACTATTTCACCCATATGCAACAACTATTCATGCAATAAAGTCACAAACCATATCAATCAATTCCAATAGTAACTAAAGCCCCAAAATAATTAAGTTGTTTTGATTTTTACTTTGTAGGAAGACAATTTTGTGGTCATAGTATTTTTATGTATTACAGAAAAATCCCCAATAATTAAGGTATCATAACTAGTTTTTTCATGCAAAGTTACATATGATCGTAATTTCAATACCATTATACGTGGGGTGGGTGCAATGTTTTGGGTCCATTGTGGAGATGTGGTCTACAGGTGAATGTAGAATACTCGATCTTGGCATGTGGCATACATACATCACTGAAGCTAGCTCACTAAATGAACGTCACATGATCTGCTGTATTCAGACTCTCACCAGGAAAACCGGAACAGTTGTTGCGTCGTTTTACAAACAACACCGTGCTCTCCTTGTATGTCCAAATCCGAGTAATTGTGAATATACGAGCCACTCAAGAAGATGTTCGCTTATATGTCGATTTCCGTGAAGCTACGAGTACCGTATACAAAATGCATAAACACACTGCAGAAGAGCTTGGAACTACACAGCAACCAATGAACAATCTCTCTCTATCTCTTTCTCTATCTCTCGCAATCTCATCACAGCTGGTTTTTGTTCCTTTACTTACGTACCAGTGAATTGTCACTGTAGCGGTAAAGGGGAATAAGTCTATGCTTCTATCACCGCGCCCTGTGTATCACCACAAATGAATCTCTCTAATTTCTCCTATTATGTGACTAGCTCTCTGCAATGCCTGAAATAGAATAGAAGGGGTCGATTTAACAATTTTGCATTTTTTTTTATTAAAATTGTTTACAATTTACAAACTGCATTTTGTGAGACTAAATAAAATTAGAACAACATTATGAATAAAAATTCACGAAAAGATCAAATTCACATGTCATTTTCATGGTGATTTTAGTCACATTCAAGATCATTTCGATAATATTTCAAGGCTTGTCAGTCATTACAGAAGAAAACCTGCAACACCTATAGCACACATTATTTCAGCAAACCTGCTGTCACTCACCAGCTGGTTCACACAAGTGAGTGAGTTATCTTTTGCTTAGTGTTGCAGTGAAAACGATGGTTCTTACAAACCAATGATAATTACACTGTGAAGAATGCAGAAATTACATATCATGGACCAAATCATAACGTCATCTTCTGCAGTGTTCTTTAGAATTCATATCACGTGTGCAATGCTGGTCATGTGACTTACCTGCAGCATTTCCTGAGCCTCTTTCCGGCGCATGGCGATGTGTGCGGACTCCTCCAGCAGAGTTACCTCCTCCTTCTTGTACAGCTGCGACACCAGCTCCGACTGCAGGTTGTCCTTGACATTGTTCACCAGGAAGTGCATGATGGCCTTGGGCACGCTGTCCTGGATGTTCTTGCGGACGATCAGGAAGTAGGACTTGATCAGGCGCTCTGCAGAACAGAACAGAATAGAATAGAATAGAAAGAACAGAATAGAATAAATAAATAAATGAACGAATGAATAATAAATTAAAAGAAATTTAAAAACAAAACAAAACTAAAACTAAAACTAAAACTAAAACTAAAACTAAAACTAAAACTAAAACTAAAACTAAAACTAAAACTAAACCTAAAACTAAAACTAAAACTAAACCTAAAACTAAAAATTAATAAAAGTCTGGCCAACTCAAATAGTTAGGGAAATGGAAAAATTATATAAATTCTGTCCAGTGATTTAATCAGGGCATCTCCACTTGCCACCGGTTTGGAAACGGTCAAATAATATTCATATCCTCATCATCATTTTAACCCTTTATTTCAAATTCAGAAAGATAGAGATCGAAAAGATTTATAATATATTGGAACAAAACTGAAATTTGATAAAAAAATGTCATACGCACCGATGACTTCACAATCTCGCTGTTCTCGTGCTGACAATTTCATCATTGGCTGTTCAGGCTGAAAGACATTTTAACCAAAAAAAGAGTTAAGTTTTACAGCATGTAGACGCCAGCTTGGAATTTCGAACATGCACAGAATATGCGTACACATGTTATAGATGAAAGTACATGAACAATAACTGTCTGAGGCACTGTAGCATTAATAATGTGTAATTATCATCGATTTTGTGTTACGTGTTTGTTGAAACTACTGTAAATATTCTGGTGGTTGTGATAAGCATTTTAATAACATTGTACTATAAAATAATGTGCTTTCACCTTTGACACGTGCATGCGTATTCTGGAAACTCTGAGCTGGTTTATTATATTCCTTTTGACATGTTACGCAGGAAGCTGAGTTTCTATGGCAGTTAAAATTCTAAGGAGAGAAGCTGGTATCTGTTATATTTAATTAAAAACATACATAAATGGGCAAACGAAATAGGGTAAAGCAGTGGTAATTTTTGCCAGGCGCAATCTGATCATATATTCAGGGTTAAAAAACGGTTCAACTGCAGTCAAACTCTTTGGATAAACGGGTTAGTGTAGTGCGCCAAAATACACAAGCCTAGGGTGAACCGTGTTTGAATAAGGTGTATGAGGCAACCATTATGAAGCAAAAACCATGCATATTAGAACCTCACGACTACCACATATATTGCAGAAGGTCAATATTGATGTAAAGAGATAAAATATTTCAAGTAAATTGAGATATAACTTTTGAATCTTCACACATGTTTTTTTTAGAGGTTTAGAGCTACTTTCAATTATCTTTTACTTATATCACAGCTTGTCAGTTTAGGGTAGGAGGAAATCCGCAACTCCATAGCACTGAATGTTGCAGAAAACCTGTGAGCACTGGCTAGTACTGACGGACCAGAAACAATAACTGCATTGCAGACAGCGCATCATATCATGATTGTGATGGAACGGTAACTTTTGCAAACATTGATGCCAGGCACCCGGGACGGGACTTGAACCTGTTCCAATGTTCTACGATTGCACTACCACCCACCCCTTCAAGAAAATAACTCCTAAAATGCATTGTAGAGGGTCAGAAAGTGAAATTAAAGTTTTGTCTCGACTGTCTTTTTGGCTACCTAATTTGTAAGCATTACGATGAAGGCAGTAAATACACACCACTTCTGGGAGTAGGTTGATTCCCTTCTTGATGCGGGCCGGGGACTGCACAGCGCTGTTAGGACCGCTGCTCGGCTGGGAGGACGTCCCGTGCTCCGACATCCGGTCTCCCATCATGTCCAGCGGTCCTCCCCGTATCAAATTGGAGATTTTCCATGAGCCCACACCATTCATTGCGTCAAATGTATTCTGTGTCAGAAGGAGGAGGTGGATGTGGAGAAATTTACAGATAAAATTTGGTACAGCGGGTGCACCATGCTTTTGTGCTAGGAGCCCCATCATGATATACGGTACTGAGCAAGTGATTTAATGTCGCTGCGGGAATCTTTGACCCATTTGCGATGATTTACTGAAACAGAACCACTGTTGATCCTGGGATTCGAACCCGAGTTGCTGGATTGTCAGTCCAATGCCAATCTCATTAAAATCAGATCCAGATATTTGGACACTCGCCGTTTCAAAATTGAGCAAAAGAACATCAAAATGTTTAAGGAGTGAAACAAGATCTGATTTTAATTATAGATTGGTCCAACACTCTACCGACCGAGCCAAAGGGGTAATCCCACTGGCCGAAACCAGTAGGAGCATCTTGTATCACACCCAACTATGGTACCTAAAACTGTGTGTAATATCGTGAAGCAGATTTCCCATATGAAGCTTGGATTACAATAAAGTGGGGAGTGGAGAGTGGGGGGTGGGGTGATTAAAAAAACCCAGGGAGCCTGGGGGAGGAGGAAGGGGTGTTTACGTCATGGAGCTTGGCACATTTTACCATATCTTAAAATATGTTTAAATAAATTTAAATGGGGTTTAGAGCTGTTTTATAGATTCATTTTGTTATGTCTTCAAAATCAATTACGGGGATGTTCAAAGCAGTGCAACTACACAGCACGGATACATCTCATACCACGGTGTTAATGTAGGGGGTTGGAATTGATCTTTGGAGAATAGAATTGCACAAAAGGTAGATAAATAACACGATACGCACTGATAAGTGTAAACAAACTCTCCCAGCCGGGAGAGGGTTAAGGATATTTAAGGCAGGATGCCAAAAGGGAAACTACATGCTCAAATGGTAAAGAACCATTTAGTACAGAAAGCACATGCAGAAAAGCTTAATAATATATATAGATATAGGAAACTTACCTTTAAAACCTACTAGCCCAATTAATGATGTAAATAATAAATTTTTACAAAACACGTATTTACACGCTATTACCACAGCCCTATCCTATACTTATTAACCAAAACACAAATGAATTATTAAGACTGCAACAAATCATTGTCCTACTACAGCTCGACTTGATTCGCACCCAGAAAATTAGCATTCGTATTCCAACACAATGCACCATTATCCCATGAGTGAGTTATCGATTGCATAACGTCATTGCAGGAATCTTAAGAACTTACCGGAAAACAAAATAATTATTTACAACCCACTCCCTCAAAAAATTAATAGAGACATGGCACCAGATAATATTGTGAATTTAGCTGAAAACAACCCCGGGCTCTGGGGGCTGCAGGACCCAAACAACATCCAGGGCAAATAAATCGCCCCACTGGACAAATAAATCGGCAGTGAATGAGTCATTATGAAGCTTAACGTCGCTGCGGGAATCTTTCACCCATTTGCGACGATTAAACATTTAATTATTTTAATATATGCGTATTAAAAATGAAGAAGCATGAAAAACATGTAAGAAATGGTAGTTAAATTTATGCACATGATGTAATATCAAGATGAATGGTAAATTATGTATTTGATTTAATAGGTTGATGTAGTTGATAAGTAATTAAAAACCTTCCATATAGACCAATTGCCTTTAAAAATGATAAGATGTTATGACCAGGGACCTGAGTAAATAAATACAATTTACACAACTCAGACACATATACCTCGTTATTGAAGATTATATCACAATATTATGCAAGCTCCAACATGTAATGCTAAAGCTGTCAACTATATAAAAGATAACATGACCTTATACCGAGGACATCTCATCCACCTTAACAGTTGAACTGCAGTGTTGTCATGGTTGGGACAAATCATGGTAGAACCAGTGGACTGTCGTAGACATGCAAGACAACGCTAGTACACGCTAGTAGTGGTTAGTACTTGTCTCCCGGCTGAAATATATTCAGGAGGGTCCAATGAACCAGAAACATCAATAAAACATTGTATATACTCTAAAATACGCTTGACCCCCAAATCCCAGTTCTGCTGCAGGACTACAGCCAATGACGAGGCGCTATTTACATAACCATATCATTTGCTTATGGTGGGGGGAAAGCCCGAAACAAACAAACGTGTACGTCACTTTCAAGCAGGGGTAGCAGGTTGTGAACATACCAATGCGCGTTTAAAGATATATTTGGTATTATTTTAATAGCTCTGCGCCTTTACAGAGGACTGCGGGGTATTGGATAGCTTTTAGCAGTCACAGGAACTGGATGAAGAGAGGAGGAGCACCAATCAACCTCACAGAGACCTCACAGAGACCTCACAGAGACCTCAAACTCGACTCCAATGATCCTGAGCGCGGCAGGCCAACAATTGAAAATTGTGACACGTGCTTGCTGTCACTGGCGAAAGTGAAAGTGCATCAAGTGTGTCGACAATGGCTAATGTTTGATTTTGGAAATTATGACTGCGAACTGTGCCACCGTCATATACAGCACAGTCATTGCGGTGCACGCCACCATTTATGTTGGCAGAGATATTGTCAAAGTCTGCTATCGGCCAAAGAACAGTGCTTACTTGCTGTAGCCGTTGGCACTGTACATTGGTACTACAGGACATCAATGACTCACTCACCTCCCAGTATGTTGACAGTCACAATACTAGTACATATATTTCTGGATTTCTAGATTATATATGCTAGACATGTGCATGAATGTATCACCATGACTTCTTTATAATGTATAGAAAAGGGAACAGGTCATTCTAATCAATCAATGGGTGTCAAGAATGACAATCAGATCATGTTGTATTCTTCTCAAAATCTAAACCAAACATAGCTATTTTTTTACTGGTTACTTTCTGTGTAAACTGAGACATTGCATGCATGTTTACATCATTAGTATGGATTTGATGTAATGGTATACGGAATTCCCACTGACACGTGTCATCCTTTGATAATGATCACCATGTTATAATGACGCATCCGTGTAGTCTTTACAAGATCATCAGATTATGCCGGATATCCGTCAAGCATGTAAAAAGCTGTTTTAGTAGGAGATTAGAATGGGTCACATATCGGGTAAGATGGTAAGTCGAAGTGGGTTTTGTACAAGACATATACCATTCCATCAATCATGTTTTAAGTGTATGCCTCCATGCTAGTACGCATTAGTTCACATACACTTATTTACAATTAGATGTGCTTTGGTAAGAATGGATGGTTTAGGTTCATCTTGTATGGACATTGGTAGTAAAATGGGTGCACGTAGACATTGATAAACATGTGCAATATCTCAGGATTAGTCAAAACTATATCAAAGTATTTGCAAATATAGATGTGAGATAAACGATTTCCAGATTCAAGACTGGCTAATATGACATTAAATAATAGAGGTTACCCCGGTATTTATCCATAAACACAAATTCATGTCCATGTATATGTCAGAACAGTATTATGCTAGAGGGCAGTGATCAATGTTTACGAATAAGACCAAATTGTTTTAAGTTGGCAAACAAGTGTCGATTAGAATGTAAAAGGATTTACTTGGGATAAACCTAGATTCTCCTAGCTAATGGTGACAGGATAAATGGACACATTGCTCCAAATCTGTGGCCAGTTAGTATGCGTGCATACAAGTAGCTTCCGTGATTTATGGGCGTAGATGCACTTAAAGGCTGAAACCTCGAGAAATACACGCAGAAAAACAA
Source organism: Lepetodrilus schrolli (assembly GCA_032361225.1). Taxonomy (NCBI): domain Eukaryota; kingdom Metazoa; phylum Mollusca; class Gastropoda; order Lepetellida; family Lepetodrilidae; genus Lepetodrilus; species Lepetodrilus schrolli. The sequence goes on from JAUTBT010016548.1 coordinate 16,898, forward strand.
CATAATACTTCATTAGTTCTTCTGTAATCTTCAAGATGTGCATTAATACTGGTTAGTGGGCTCTTCAACACAACTTTTTACGACAGTCTGTTTGAACAGATTGCCCTTGTATTTTAATATTAATGTATTTTATTCTTCAAATACGATATAGAATTAAAGGCATATAATCACGGTGAGTTGACATATTTCATAATACAGCGTATATTTATCTGAAAGTATGTACATTTGATTTGTCTACACAAGTATATTGAGCAACAAGCGACAATAAATACAAACATTTTCATCGAGTCACTAAATGAAAACGAAACAAGGAAAATGTAAGTGTTCCCCACTGAGTCATAAAACTTCCAGTTATGTTCCCTTATTGCACTAATATAATAAGCAAAACATATTCCGACCATATTCAGTTGTTACCTTTTTACCGGAGGTTTATACTGGCGATTCAAGCAAAGTTCTATGGCATGGTGGGGTGTGTGCCTGGGGTGGGGGATGGGGAGTGGGGGTGGGGAGTGGCGGTGGCAGTGGAATGTAATGTACCATACGGCGGTGAAAAGGTTTTGGGTAGTACAAACATGATTTTATGTATGTCAAATGAATATACTTAGCTAAGAACTAGTCCAAAACGAGCAGAAATATATGTGAGTGTATGCCTTTAATCATATACTACCAATTATAACATTGTCCATGCATTGCTTTAGAACATTATATATATGAATAGTATCATTATGCTAATATGAAAATAAGAATGACATGATTTTATCACAAACATAATGCAGAAATGAACAACTTCTTCATAAAGTACGCTTCAAAATAACTGTACTTATCTGAAGTACGTTACGTCTTGCGTTAAGTTAAAATAACTGTACGTATCTGAAGTACGTTATGTCTTGAGTTAAGTTAAAATAACTGTACTATCTGAAGTACGTTACGTCTTGAGTTAAGTTATGTGGTCGGCGTTTATCTTGTTCTGTAGATTCTCAACATATTCGCGTGTTTAACAGGCATGTCCAAATACAGTGGCTATTGCTACCGTGAAAGGTATCTGTTTAAGGTGGAACGATCATCCATCTTCTGGTATAGGAGCACACGGGGTTAGAGAATAAGGCTTCACATTGCTTCTTCGGATGGGTTGACTCAGTCGGGACGCATATGGGAGGCTTCTGGAAGTTAGGTATGGAATGCTGGAAGATCAGTGTAATTAAATGTAGGACATAGTTGACACTGCACTACATTTCCAGACTAGTTAGATGGAGTTTCGTGTTTCTGTCCTGACACTTAAATAATATTTTTTAGGCTTCGTTTTGAATAAACTTGTGTGACGTTTTCCACACCGTAAAGGATACAATGATTTCGGCGTTCGTGTTGTCCGTAACCGTTGGAAACTAGAAAAAGAAAATAATAAATACATTACTAACTAACAGCAACAACATTTAATCATCATTCCATAGCCACGGATTATAGATACATTTATCAACTATAGAGATCATCTGTGTTCTGTATCATACTACGATCGTAATATAGCATGAATGATACTATTTCGCCATATACATGTATAAGGAAATAAGTTTTGCAATGTAAGACAGAACTAAGTTTTGAAATGTAAGACAGAAATAAGTTTTGCAATGTAAGACAGAAATAAGGTTTGCAATGTAAGACAGAAATAAGGTTTGCAATGTAAGACACATTAATGAGGAAATATTAATCAATTTCCAGCAAGCAGGGAGCACAACAGTCGATGTTTGACTCAGCAATCGAAGGTAGGTTAATTTGCTATTTGCTACTACTTGTTTCTATTTCACCGTCTAAAATTGTGCTGCGGCACATTATTTGATGCGGAAATCGATACTAGATTCAAAATTGGACAACCGCTGTCATCATAAATATCAATTAAATGTATTCTGTACTTTTAACCTATAATATCGCCCACCGGTCTATGTTTATGTTTACATAAGTGCAGTGAGATTCGGAAGGCATTGCATGGGCGTGAATATATGACGGTTAAAACAATGTTAACTTCATTGCAGTCTGTCCCAATAGGGCAGTGACATTTCGTAAAATCTTCCGATAAGTTCGCTTGTTGACAAATGCTGTTCGTGATTGCGTAAACTGGTACGCCTCTATAATATAAATGGCGCCTCGCGCGTGATTTGAATAGCCATTCCATGACAAAAGCAATCTTATAAATTGTTGCCCGTCCATATTGAAGAGTGGTTTTACTACCGGAAACGAAGCCCCGAGGTTACGAAACGAAGCCCCGAGGTCACGAAACTTTATTGACCATGCCCAGTTCAGGATTAGAACTCACGTCCCAATGAACGCTATGAGATGAGATAAAAGTGGTACTAAAAAACGTGGCATAGCCGTGTGTTCATATATGATTACTTATACACATACATAAAATAGCGCACGTGATTTTGGATAGCCACTCCACAAGAAATTACCATACACACACTAAGACTAGTTTGTGGCAATGAACCAGGCTCACTGCTTATTAATGTTCATCATATTTGATTGGTTATTTCGTAGATGCATATTGCGCCACACAGAAGTCATTCAAGGTCAGAAGCTCCAACAAGTCACCTATTAATCATACCTTTGGATAGTAGAGGAAACGTTACAATATTAATTTTTAATTAGATTTCTGCTCAATTTGCTACCTAAGATAATGAACCAAACAAATGAAGCTGAATTCTAATAACTGCAAGTGTTGATGACAATGTTGCACGTCTTGATGTGGACATTGATTAGATGCTGATGTTTAACCCTCATATTTGTTTAATATGTTAATTGTCAACAATAGCTGCAGGAACCAATCATAAAATAATTGGCTAATATCTCACCAGGTAGTGGAAACTTATTATCTACATGTCCTTTAAGTCTCACATTTCAAGCTATCACAAAGCCACAAAATATAGTCGCTCCATATATATTACAATGACATGATAAGACTTAGTCCCTAGTCCCTAAGACATGCTTACACTGCAGTTATTCAGGTAGAAATTCTGGACTGGAACGTTTCCAGGGTCCTAAGTGAGCGTACAGATATGTTCTGCAATTAATAAAAACAATGTTACATCGATTTATCATCATGAAACATTGAAACAATTCAATGTAGATGAGATGTACAAGTAAGTTTACTTTGCGAGTATAAACCAAAGGTTTCTTGAGTACCATCCTAAGCATATTGGCCTCGAAGAAAACAGCGTATGAAGTAGGGCACTGAGTATTTTCTGGTCCAATTTCTACAAAACAAGACACGACTTTAAGTATGCTTGTTGTTGGTTCCAGACAGCAAACACAAATACTATTGTGAGTCCAGGTAGTGTATGTCAATGCATGTATTGTATTATCAATAGTCGGGGCGTGTCGTAGCGCAATGGTGGAACGTTGGACTTCAGAGCCAAAGGCCCAGGGTCCACGGTCAATGTTTGAGAAAGTCACTTTCCTGACGTGATCACGATAGGATGCGCCGTCTGTACCGTGACAACGAAGTCATCATGTTCGGTCTCTCAGTACCAGCCGGTGCTCGCAGGCTTACTGCAACATTCAGCGCTACGGATGTTGCGGGTTTCCTCCTGCCATGCACTGACAAGCCGCGATACACAGTGAATGCACAGCTATTTAACAGCGCAGTCGTTTCCTATTCTTAAGTAAGGTGGCTGAAGTTAGTGCGACGTTAGCCTATTAACAACTTCTAGAGTGACGAACATACATTATGTCTGAAGGAATGGCGTACTACCAAGTAGCTAGATATACAATTACGAATGCAATACTTGTAACCAAATTATTACCCGAGACCCGATAGTGATTATTCAAATAAACTCTGCCTAGGGAGAACTAACTAATTCATCAGTCGCGAGCGCGACTCCAAAACTATAATGCGTAGCCTCCAGTATAAAAAAAAATCAATATATCCTGTGTGTAACACACACACACACACACACACACACACACACACACACACACACACACACACACACACATAGAGACACACAGAGCGAGAGAGCAGAAATGTAAACAATCATCAAAAACTATTAAATCTATATATCTCGCATATGGAAATTCTATTGGTTTTAGCATTGAACTTTACAATTATTTTCTAACACAAGTCGTCTTAATCAGAGATATAGAGCAAGAACGGTGATTGACCGACCATCAGAAAGTTCACAACAACTACATTAGTTAAATATAATGCCAAACTGTTTCTTGACTAATTTGTCAGTCTAAACATGTCATTAATGTACATTGTTGGAATAACTCAAATAAGTATGACGGACAATTCATTATTTTCATCTTTAGCATATTGACATTTTCTTAACTAATTACTAACTGAGCTGGTAGCATTATTTCCCCAGACGACTCATACGATAGCATTCTCTGCACTGATCTGCTATCGAGACGTTAAGATATCTCCTTATTATTATACTGTCATCTATAACGTCAAGGAAGTGAGATCGAGACCGGCTTATTTACGTATTGCTTAGATTTCACAGAAACCAAGATATACATTACAAGATAATGCTTTATTGCCCATAAGGGAATTCTTTTTACATTACAGAGATTGCACTCACACATAAAACAACAAATGGCGAAACAACAATGAGAGACGGAACGTTACATAAACAACAATAACATGCAGTTATATATACTTTTAGAATAGTAGAAATACTAAGGCACTAAAAACAATATACACGGTTAACACGTAATAACGAAAAGCCCTAATACTGAACCAAACATGATAAATACGGAAAACAATTATACACCAAAAGTTAACAATGATTTAAAAATGAAATGGAATAAAATACTATTTGATACCTTTTGGATTTATAATTTGGTCCACAGTACTTTCGATCTGATGGTAATAGTGCATAACATGGATATAAAAAGTGATCTGGGTTGTCTAAAATCATGTGGGCTAGTTGTAAAATGTGATCGTTAAAAAGTGAGCAAAACCTTCAACACTACACTCAGCGAAAGACCACCAAACCACACTGAATAGAAAAGACTAAAACTGATTGAATACAACATTATTGTAGAATCAACATTAAAAGATCCAAGTTTCCTGAGAAAGTGTAAACGGATCTTGCACGTCTTGTATATGGCTTCTGGGTTTTATGAGAAAGAAAGTTTATTATCAATAATAGTCCCACGATGTTTGTACTCCGTTACGGTTTCTACTTTATCTCTATTTATAACGGCTGGTGTGATGTTGGATGTTTTCGTTAGGATGTCGAGTATTAGCCTTGCAACTTCCTGTATGTAGCTTCTTTTTTTTAAATTGGGGTTTTAAGTCGCTTTCAAGATTCTTTCACTTATATCACGACTTGTCAGTTTAGGGCAGGAG